>BPLR01011004.1:0-13163 GCA_021605095.1 Caerostris extrusa | reverse complement strand
TGGACCTCCATTCAAAAATGTATTTTTTACATTTTGAATTATTTCAATAAATCTATTCATATCTTATGTTGCCATAATGTATTAAATAAAATATTTGTCAATTGTTGCTTTAAGATTGTAAAACTAATTTGTTTGAAAATCGTCTGCTTTTATTTGAGATTAAAAAAAAAAAAAGAATATAGTTTTTCTGTTATTTAAAAATAAATTAGATTTAAAATTAAAAATTATGTATTTTAAATATTTCATTAATTTATTGTTCGAAATGTATTTATTTATTTTTACATTTTGAATTCCTTTCATTGATCTATTCATATCTTTTTTATTTTGCCATAATGTATTGAATTAAAAATTTCTCAGGTGCTGTTTTAAGATTCTGAAACTCGATTAGTTCAAAATCGTCTGCTTTCATTTTATTAAAAGAAAGAATATTTTTTAAGCGGTCATGTTATTTTAAAAATTAAATTAGATTTAAAATTAAAATGTCTAATTAACCTTATTTGTTTTTGTCAAAGAAATGTTTTCTAATAATTTATTTATTTCTTACATAATAAAGAAAACAGATAAATAAGAAACACAACTGCAACTTTAAACTACTGAAACAAACGTTAATTCTATCAGTTGAAAGTTCTTTTACTTTTCAGCAGAAATGTTAATAAAGGATTTGGTAAGTGAAATTAAAATTGTTTGACTTTAAATATATTGTAAGCTGAATTTTTAAAAGTTATTGCTATCTACATATTCTATTCATCAAATGTTACTTGATTATATAAGCTAAAAATTTCTTTAGATTTCAAGTTCTTTACGAATAAAAATAATACTTAAATATTTTCATTCGATTCGTAATCTATGTCTTTTTTATGACAAAGATTAATAATATAAAAAACCTGCACTATCTGTTGTCATGGATTTCGATGCATTTATTAATATATTTTTTGTTGCTTTATTATTGATTTGCATTAAAAAAGAGTTTTACATTTAGAACTGAATAATAAGATTTTTCGGAATGCATTGCCTTTTTATTCCAATGTTTCAAATAAATTATGTTTTTAAGTGGTAAAATACTTTTGAATTTAAATTTAATGTATCAAAAGGATGAATTTAAATTTAATGTTCAGAAAAAAGAATTATAAAAAAAATGTATTATAAAGTATAAGTTCAGATGTTTCCATTAATGTTAATATGTTGATCATATTTTCCTGAAAATTGTGTTCCTCTAATTTTGCCTAATATTTGCAAAGAAATTTTTGTTTTAATTTATTAGTCATATATTTAATTTTCAGCAATTACTTTAATATATTATACTATTTAACTAAAATAAAAAGGACGTTATTTGTAGAAATTTGGCAAAGTAAAATTATATCTGTTATTGTATATATATATATATATATATATATATATATATATAATAAATAATGTAATATGAAAAAAATCTAATGAAAATTTGATTCATGATAGTACAATTTTTATAACATGAAATAGTTTTTTCATAAAAGGTTATTTATAACATTGTTAATTGTTAACATTGTTGTAACATATGTCGATTCAAGCAGACTTGCTTATTTTAATGCATTAATTAGTAACAATCTCATCTACTTTATCTGGGCCACTTTTAAACTATGTTTTGGAATAATACACATCGAAGATATTAAAACAAAAGATTTGATACAATAAATAAAGAAAAGAATGTAATAAAATTTAAATATTTTCTTAATGTTAATTTTTAATTTTTTTTTTTTTGTTTATATGTTCACTTTTTTTATTTATCTAAAGCGAGATCATGTGCAGCGTTCTGGCGCTCGATACGGGTTTCGGGTTCGAGTTCAACTGTTATTCCTCATATAACGGTGGTTCTCAAACTTTCTTTTTAAATTTCTTGCTTAGAAGTTTGCTTTTTTTTTTTTAAAGATTTTTTTTCCCCCGTGACTCACGTCCTTTTGAAACTTGAAGTTTAAATCAATTACTCTTAATTACTTTAAGAAACTTGGGCCTGATGCATGAGTGGCTAGCGCGCTCTGGCGCCTGGTACCAGAGCCTTCGGGTTCGAGATCTGGAGGTGCTATGAATGTTTGTGGTGGTTTCAATCCACTTTAAAACCGTAGGGACCTGGTCTCATAGATCCCAGAACGTTGCGGGAACATCAGGGATGGAGGGGAAAGGGGGCAACTTCTATTGTGATGGAGTATCCTGTAGGTAAAGTCTGACTGTGCTCCCTTTTTGATGCTCTTACAGTCCTGTGAGAGATTCAGGGACCTGAGGCTTAAAGTGTATTCAGCATCCATGACACTGCCGTGATTCTGAACTCGAAACCTGTGGCACCGAGTTCTAGACACTCGGTCATTCAGGCCTTTGAAAAATTTTTTTAACTCTTAAAAGCTGCATTGGTAGGCTTAAAAGAATTGTCTGTTGCCATTCGAAAATATTTTTTTCTAATGCAGCTGGCAAATACTTATAGTTATTTGTGTGTGTGTGTGTGTGTGTGTGTGTCAGTCATAAGCAAGGGCGGCACCGACGTTACTCATTTAGCACTACTCCGGGAGGGGGGAAGGGAGGTGCAGCTTGAAGATAACACTGCCCTATTAGAGTAACATTACCCCGCAAAGCTGTAAGATCCAAACTGAGACTCAGGGACTTTACAGTTTAAAGCTGATTCCAAAACTCTACAAACATCCATGGTACCGCCGGGACTCGAACTCCGACCCTGCGGAGCCAGAGCACTAGCCATTCGGCCGGTCAGGCCCCTCCTCCCATTCTAAAGCATATAATTTACGTTCTATTAAATTAAAAACATGCACTATGCATTACTGACTTAAGGTGATTCAATTTTTCGCTTTTACAGTGTCGTGCCGCATAGTCTAAGAACCATTTTTCTGCACTCATCAGCGACGTGGCGGCCAGTTGACAGTGCTCTGACCTTGGGTACCACAGGTTTCAGGGTTCGAATCCTGGCGGTGGCATGGATGTTTGTGAGTGGTTCGGTATCCACGTTAATGTGTAGATAGTCCCTGTCAAATGAGCTCAAAGTGTGCACAAAAATGACCGTAGAGCGACAAACCAAAAAAAAAATAGTAATATACAAAAAAATTTGTACGTCAATTCCTACTTTTTTCACTTATTGCAGAAAGTCCTTTATAAATAAATACCTTTCATTTTTTAAGTGTATCTGGCGCCATGTATTGCAGATATATGCAACTTAAATGTAAAAACTAAAATGAATGAATTAAATTTAATTTACTAATTAATATTTGAAAAGTTTATCAGCATCCAGTATTCACCCATTGCAAGTTCAAAAATATGCATTTGAACTTGAGTGGATGAATAAAAAAAAGAAGTATTTTGTGAACGATTGAAAACGTGAACAAGATATATAGAGGGAGAGTGTGAGCTAATGAAGGAATTGAAAAAAAAAAAAAAGAAAGAAAAGCTCTCCGTCAACATTAGGAAACCGCATCGAAACAAAAAAGGCAGAAAAGCGCTTTTTGCATCCCTGTGAAAAAGACAAAAGGACTTTCGAATGAACCGCACCGCTGACGACGGAGCGAGGGGTGACCAATGAGGAGAGCAGAGCGCGCTCTGACGTCACCCCCTCTCTCGGGTCCGTCCGCGCGATTCCGCCTCCACGGGACGCAACCTCAGAAGTCCGATGTAGCATGAGGGTTGTGTGTTGTGTGCTCTTTGTGCTCCTGTGCGCCGTGCGCGCCTCTCCCCTCGGACCTTGCTACAGGGAGTGCGACGTCAGGCTGGTAAGTGGCTCATCCTCTAATTGCTCCTCAATTGGGCAACAGGCACTTAACAGAGAAATAGAAAATGATGCGAAGACGCTCTTACTCTTTGTTTTTCTGAGAAATTCCTTTAAATTCAAGTGTTTTGCTCACTTAAGTTCTTTTATCAATACGTTAATTTTCATACACTCGTAAAGCATGATAGTGTTTTTGTAATGATTTAATTAATAAAATTGCGAATTAAGTACACGAAAATCTCATAGTGAACGTTTAAAATTATTTTTGCATATTGTGGATAGTTTGGTTCTAGTTATAAAATATTGTTTTTATTGTTAAAATTGTTAAGAAAAAGGCAAAAATGAGTGAAAATTTATTAGTTTCTTTATTCTTGGTTCAGTTTTTTGAATTGTTGTAGATTTTTTTAACTTCATTGCTTAACTAACTTGTTTATGCTAACTTTTAATTGTTGTAGAATTTTTTAACATTTAAAAAAAAAAACAATATGAGAGATTAAAATGAGAGAAAAAAAACCAATATGAATTTTCGGCAGTTATTTCAAATTTTATTAATAAATAATTAGGCTTTTATGCGTTATGTGATCAATAATTAACCAACGGGAGTAAGCAGAATTCAAGAAATGAAGTTAAAAAAAAAAAAATTATAGAGTAGTAAGTAAAATATCTCATATTGAATGTTTAAATTTATTTTTGCATGTGGAGGATAGTTTGGATTCTAGTCATAAAATATTGTTTTTATTGCTAAAATTGTTTTTAAAATGGCAAGGAATGAAATTTAGTTCAGTTTGAATTGTTGTAGATTTTTTTTTTTTTAACTTCATTTTGAATTCATCCGTTTTCAGTATTTTTCTTATAAGTTGAAAGTGTAAATGAATATAATTTTTACATTTACAATTTTTAATAATATACATTCATATTATAAAAAAATGTGTCCTATTTTTAATACTTTTAAAGCATAATTTTGTTTGTATTAAGAAAGATATGTACATTAATATCTTAATTTATGGATACTTGGGATAAATTTAAATATTATATATATTTTCAATATTATAATATACGATAATATATTTTCAATATTATAATATATGATAAATTTCAATATTATAGTCTAATGATAAAATTCAATATTATATTCAATATTTTTTAAATCAATTCAGCATTTATGCTAATCGAGTTGTCCTTTTCTGCTACCATTTTGGTTTTTACCTGATCCCTTCAATTTATTTATCTATTTTATGAGTACATAAATATGAAAAAGACATTTTAATTCTCAGTTCGAGGATTCGTGTTTTTCTTATAATTTATCAGACACTGACTTATTTATTTTTCTTTTTATCGATAATTTCTTTATTAAACTAATTCTGAATTTTTTTTTTAAATTTGGCCAATAAATTTCATTTATTCGTATTTTATCATTTTTATATATATATGTATATAAATAATATATATATATGTATATATAAATATATATATATGTATATATATATATATGTATATATATATTTTATATATATATGTATATATATATATTTTTTTAATGTAAAAGCTTTTTTTTTTCCTTTTCCGAATTGTAATTTTTTTTTCATAAAGGTAAAATGGGAAAATTTTAGAATTTTAAAGAAAATCTTTGAACTTCAAAAAAAAAAAAAAATTTTGAATATTTTAGAGAGAAAAAATAAAAGATTGCAGGTTTTTTATGCTGACAATTTTATTCCATATTTTTTTCTTCTAAGTGTTTTTGTATATCCCAGGCCGCAATAAACAAATTTGAAATTTTACTTTATTTATTTATTATGCAATTTTATCTATTATTCTATTATTTTATGTATTTGTATGCTTGGTTTACGCACTTTCGACTTAAGCGATTTTTGTGAAATTTTGAGGGTACCAATACTAATACACATATATAAAGATATGTTATGCATTCAATTTATTTGGATTTTCCTATATAATAGGTACTAATACAGGAAAATCCAAATAAATTGAATGCATGATTATTTTGGATCTTACTTCCAGTTCTAAAAACTTCCTTCCAGTCTTGTTAAATCAGTTTGTTTTACGAAACACAGCAAAATAAATGAAATTTAATAGATTTCTTTAACTTTTGTTCAGTTTTGAATTTGTAAGAATGTTTAATGTTGATAGATTCAATTTAAATGCATCATTTTTACCCTAAATTGATAAGGTGCAAGAATATAATTTTTATTTATATTTTTAAAAATATAAAAATGTGTCCTATTTATATATGCATAATGAGGGCTTTGCAGTTTATATTTATGAATAAAATTTTTGTATTACTTGCTCGAAAATCAACTCTATATTCAAAAGTCTAAAAAAAAACCGAAAAACCCTTGGTATAAAGCATCAAGTGTATAGGAATAAAACAGCATAAATATGTTTTTGCAGTTTTTTATTAAAAAAATGTATTATTTATAACAAAAAATACAGTTGAGCTGAGTTTTTAAATAAATAACATAATGTGCCTTTTTATGTTACTTACTTAAAATAAACTTAATTATATATATAACTTATGATATTATATAAATATAAATAATATAAATTTTAATTTTAAATTTATTATTTATTAATTATAAATATTATTCTATATATTATTAATTATAATATTTTATAAATTTTATATATATAAATTGCATAAAAATTTATTTATGAACATCGTTTGTTATTTACTAATTCAAATTTTTTATTTACAGTTTTTTACTATATATTCTTTATTCAAAAGTTTTAGGAATTTTAAAAACCGAATGATAATTCATGGGTTCCTAACACGAGTATGAACATAAGTATATTATGTATAAAGCCTAATACTGTAGCTATTTTTTTTTTATTAGTAGCATTATTCCTTAAATGCAACATTAAATAAAAAATTTTAAAAATTTATTTACTTTAAACTTTTTGTTAATAAAATCGGATATTTTATTTTTATAAAGTATTTTATTATCCTTTTTAATATGCATAGAAAAATATCTCAAGTGTTATTACTGCATAGTAATTTTTGTTAATTGATTTTATATAACTGATTAATTTTTTTTTTCAATATATTTATAAATATTATTATTAGGAGGGACAAGGGTTCTTTTTACTGGTGTAATGGCAATTGGGAGATAATATCTTTCTGATAATATTTATGTGTATGATATTGCTTTGCAATATTTAACACTTTTATTTAAAAACTATACATTTCATACACCAATGTCCAAATGGATTGATTTTTTTAGATTTATTTTTTGATTCTACTCTTAATAACTGAATACCCGATACGATTTACTAAAAAATAAATACGATTTTACTGTGAATCTTAAATTAGAAAAACAAGGTAAAATAATGTTTATCAGGTTTGCTTATTATCAGTTGAAAAATTGAATTTTCTGAATTTTTACGTTAAATGTTATTTTATAGAGAAAAAAATTGATTGTTTAAACTATGAATTTTTACTAAGATACTACTAATATTAAAAATAATAATTATCATTACTGCTTTTTAGAATTTTTGATTCTTTTATGCTTTATCATCACGTATAACTTAATTTTACTTTAATTTAGTTTTTAATTTCACTTTCACAATTTTATTTAAAACTGTTTTTTTTTATGATATGCATAGTTTGTTCATTCCTATTTTGAACATTTTATGTAAAAATTAAATTAATTATTACCGAGAATTTATAGCATTTGTATTCGTTTTCACTTCATTTTAATACACATAATATTTGTCTGTTGTGAAAATTTTCTGATATTGTTATAGAAATGATAATATACTTAAAAGCATTTTCGAATTGCATTGTTTCTGGCCTCAATGTGTTTGATACCAGAATACAGTTCACTGCTCTGAGAATTTAGGAGCTGATGCATTTTTTTGTAAATGAAAAATTAAGCTAGAAAATTATTAAAAAAACCCAAAATTGTAAATTGGATTGACCTATATACAGATTATCCATACAATTCAGAATGTAATGTAAGAACAAAACGTATCACAGCAATTTTAAAAAATAAAAAACTAATATAATAAAAATAAAATATACTAGAATTCAAACGATTTTCTTTTTAAGAAAATCTCATTTTCACTTTTGAATAAAATTGTTTTTCTTTCATCAGACGATCTTTTAAAAACAATTTTACATTCATTTTTCCTCTGAATCATTTAATAATTACTCAGTTATTTTGTAAATAAATATTATGTACAAAAAAAAAATTTGAAGAAATTAAAAAAAAAAAAAAAAAAAAAAATAGTCCTGTGACAGTTTTAACATTATTTAAGTATATAATTATTAGTCCACAAAAGAAATTTAAATGAACATTATTTACAAAAAGCTCGTGAAAGAAATTGAAAAATTGCAAATTCAGTCAGAAAATGTTCCAAAACTGAAAGGGGTCAAGGACACGAAAACACTTTTACCCGAAATATTACCTCCATGTATTTTTATGGGTAATAAAATACATAAATTAGTTTTCAGAAAATTCAAAAGAGAGTTTCCAAAATTGCTATATTTACTCCCACTTATTCATGATTAGAGGTTAAAATTTTTAGTTTAAAATGCATTTAAATTCCTCATTTCTTACATATTGAGCGTTCTCTTATACATTGTTTTTTTGGATGTTTTTAAGACAAGACTAAATGTTTTCCGAAGTTCAACAAAACTAAATATTTTTTAAGGATAAAAAAAGTTTTGATGTTACACGTTTTAAACAAATTTTTAAAAAAAAAAGCAAAGAAATACATTACAAGATGATGCCTGTCGTTAAGTATTTTATCTTTTTTTGAAGAGAGAGATAAAATGAAATAATTTTTTACAACACATTAAAATGTATCGGTTAAATTCTAAGTGATAAAAGTGATTATATTTGTTCTCTATTGGTATGAGGAATAATTAATTGAGTGAATAATATGATTTTATAGAGTGAATAATTTAAGTTTTAGTTAAAAACTATGAATCATATAGTGTTGATTAAAATTACTCAACAAAACGCGAGGGTTGTTCTGGTATTAAATTAATCACGAAAACGTTTGGGGCAAGAAAGAGTAGCAGTCCTTTTTCCTGTAAAGGGACGATAAAATGTTCGAGAACCACTTATTTTATGCAATTTATTCTAATAGAATGTTTCCTGTTATTCGTTAAAAGCCCTCAAAACAAAAATCATTCACGCGCATGCGCTGTAGGAACAAATAATTCACAATTACAGTTTGAGAATATTTTTTTTTATAAGAACTGATTATAAGAGCATAGAATAGCAATAATTATTTTAATATTTTTTTTTTCAGAATGTAATTTTAGAACATAAGTTTCGGAAGTTTCTCAAAAATCGTTTGAAAGATTTGTTTTTATAATAATAGTGGAGTAATTTTCCTTTGGAATATAACAACAATAACTATTATGATATTTATAATTTCATGTAATTTAGCATCAAATTCTAAAACTTCATGTAATTTGATTTATCATTTTTTAAATAACTTTTACTTGATAATTTCGCAAAGTAATAGATAATTTTACCCGGTTATTTATTTATTTTTATTAATTTAATATACTTCTGGCAGTATTTCAGTTTGCTTATTTACACGGGAACATTTTTTATAAAAAATTAAATTTATTTATTCTTGGGATCATATATAATATTTATATTATATATTCTTGAGAATAAATTCATTTTACCCTATTAATACTTTAAATGCTTTAGTTACTTTTACTTTATTTCAGTAGTTTTTCTGTGAAAGATTTCTGTCACAAGATCTAAAAGTTTCTACAAAAATGTTTCTGCAATGTTTTGTAAGATATTTTCATTTGAGAGCAATATTTTTATGAAAATGAAAAAAATTTTCCCGAGGTAATATACATAGTAATATTCATGACTACTACTTTTTTGTCTTTATTTTTATATCAATGAGTTTAGGAGATTACTTTTTGGATAAAAAATTCCGAAATGATAGTAGAATGATAGTTTTAATAGTCCAAATCGAAATGATAGTTTTCAGCAATTTTGAAAGATATTTATTCCTTTTATATGCATATTTTTAAGCAAAAAAATTACTTGTTTTTAAAAAGAAATGTCTAATTTTGTAAGGTATAACTAAATTAATCATACAAATTTTTCGTTAATCATTAAAATCATAAACGTATTTAAAAATTATACGTAATTAATACTTATAATTACACATATTTTATATTTTCATTCATTATTTGAATCATAAAGTATAAAAGCTCATTAATAATTAAAATCATAAACGTATCACTAAATTAATCTTCATTTCAAGGAATTTAATGACTATTTTTCATTTTTTAAAACAAATTTTTTTATTTTCAAATTTATTAACTGAATTTCTCCTTTGAGGTTCATCCTATTTTAATATAAACATAAGTATTATTATTGTTAATTATTAATTATTATTATTATTATTTATTATTATTAAGTAATAAATATTTACTTTTTAAAAGGATAACGAATTGTTAATCTATGCCCCATTTTTAATACTTTAAGATTTCTCTCCTCCCTCCCAGAAAATGGATTCTTACAATAAGGCCTAAATTTGACTCATTTCAATAGTTGGGGAAAAAGCTCCTTAGAACACAGGTTCCTACAAAGAATTTTGTAAATTTGATCATTTTTTTTTTTTTTAAAAATTAACATGTTGAAAAAAAGAAACAATTTATTGAATACTTTTCATTTAAAAGCGCGTATGTCGTGTTAGATTTGTTTACAGTGGTTTTTAATTTCCTAAAAAAAATGCTCTGTAGTATTTATCTAAATCAGGGGTGGCCAACCCAAATGATCTTGAGGGCCACTTTGGAAATACCACCTCATTCCATACCTCCATATTAGATTGAGCCCCACTATAGACATTTTTTGGAGTGAAAAAATTGAAACACAATGAGTTATTATTTTTGTGCTTACTACTACTATTCTACATTAAACATGGATGCTATAATAATAAAGATGATACTAAACGCACAGTGTAAAGAAATATAGAACACTTAAAATGAAATATAAAAATATATAAATAGAAACGAAATAAAAAATGAAATCATTCAAAAATATATTATTTTACTCGTGCGATATGTGTTTCTCCACTCTTTCGCTTTGCTTTTTGCAAATCGGCGCGCGTGCTTTACGAGTTCGCAGACTATAATTGAATTGTTCTGCGGACTCATCACTGTAAACTCGTCAATAAACCAGGCAATATCTGTCCTATAAAATAATATTCGCTAAAATATTATTTTAAAATTAAGTTCATTTTTTGTATATAGGGAAGCACACATAATGTATTTTTGAATGCATTAGTTTTTCACTCCTTTGGCCATTCTAAAATAAATATGGTTTGTAAAAGTGTGATCCATCTCGCGGGCCTGAAAAATAGTCAGGCAGGCCGCGGATTGGCCACCCCTGATCTAAATTAATTTTGATCGGTAAAAATAAATAAATAATGCAACGACAATGACAGTTGAAATTTTTATTTTGACACTTTTATATTTTTTTTCTAATGTGCACGGACATGCGAAGGCTGTGACTACGGACGACACGGACACACACTCACAAATTATGAAACAAAAAAAAAAAAAAAAATTTTTATAATAAATAAATAATATTATTCAATTAAAAAGTAAATAAAAAATTTGACGTGTGATTTTACATTTATTTAATAGATTTTAATATTTGTTTCCGACTGTTGCAGTAACAAAAACATAAAAAAAGAAATTGAAATAATGGTTTTCATTTTTATAATTTTTTTTTTTTTCCGGTGTTTCTGACTTGTTTGTTCCCAAATATGTATTGGTTTAAACAGGCTAATGTATTATTGGAAACAATCCCATCTACTTTGCATTGTGGAATTTTAAAATGGAACATGTTTTTAATCATAAATATCGTAGAGCTGATAAAAATAAAACAAAACAAAATACACACATAGTTAGACATTCTCTTTTTCAAACTAGCATATTATTGTTAAAAGATAGGATCTAATGTTCAGTAAAATAAAAAAACATAAAATAAAATATTTTTCTAATTTTTAAAAATTACTTTCTTATTAAACTAAAAACTGGTTCATATTTCCTCTTTTAATCTTTTAACAAAATCTAAAAATCATTAAAAAAAAAAAATACTAATTATATTTTGAGAAAAAGCAGAAAAAGTAAAAAGAAGATATATAATTAAGCATTGGAATAGAATAGATTTACGTCAAAAAGCATTACGAATTTAATAAAATTCAATAAATTATAAGCAAATATAATGCGAACAAATTTAAAAATAATCCTGCATTGTTTAGATGGATAGCAATTGAGAACGTAATTAAACCGCTATATATTATGCTTTTCAGCCATTTGAACACATTCTATGACATATTTATATCATATTCTAAGCTATATTTCCACTGGCATGTGCAAGTGCCAAAAGAGCAGGAGTGGTAATTAAAATTGACGACAGTGTTCCAGAAGAAGAGAGATGAAAGCTCCTCTCTGCCCACTCCCCCCCGTCGATGTGGCGTCATCCGCCTAGCCCCCCCAGCTTCGGCGGAAGTACTGCCCCAGACTAAATAGACGCAGGAATTTCGAATTCATTGTGCTCGTTCGCTTTCGTTTCATGGAAAATTATGTCTCTATGGCAGGCTTGCAAAAGCGCTTTACTTTGAAACGGTTTCGACATTAATGAGGGAGATTACGAATAGAAAAAGAGGAAGGCTTTTTAATCCAGGCCGTTTTAGAGCCAGAACAGGATTCAGTTTAATTAAAAAAGATATTAATTATTAATTAAATGTTTATGTATGTTTAGTATGTTTGTTCGCATTTTTGATGATGCTTGTATTTATTTTATATCAATTAAAATTTTAATTATAATTCAAATTAATTTAATTCTTTCATTCTTCATTTTATAACATATGTTTTTTTTTTGTGGGGGGGAGTGCTGATGGCCGAGTAGCTAGTGCTCCCGATCCCACAAATTTCGGATTCGAATCATCAGCGGTGCCATGGATGATTGTTAGAATCCACTTTAAACCATAAGGCCAGGTCTAATAGGACTGTAGAGCGTTTGGTCATAGGACTGACAACCCTACTCAGTAAAAACCAAACATCTCCTGCTAGAAATCTGGCAGAAGTTGCTTGGGCCCGTTAGGCTTGTCCCCAATGAGGCTGTTGTGCTACTGATGATGATGAGGATATTTTTATTGGTTAATGCATTTTTTTATACCTGCGATATTTATAACTGAAAACAGATTTTGTCCCAAAATTGTGCTCAGCTAATGAAAAATTAAAATAAATAAAATAAAAATTTCTTACTCATACCTTTAATTTTCATGGTTGGGTTTTTGAAGTTTGCGGCCTTTACTGTAATTGTGTATTTACACATCGGCTAAACAGAACGGATCTGTAAAAATGCATTTTCATTTATTTTGGTAAATCATTTTTAAAAACTAAAGCAATACGTAA
>BPLR01011003.1:0-115449 GCA_021605095.1 Caerostris extrusa | reverse complement strand
TATTCTCAAATGATGGTTTAAATGCAATTTTTTTTAAAAAGCAAATCATAATTTTAATTAACTCTTCCGAATTTTTAAAAAAAAATTATTGGTTAAATGTATAATAAAATAATTTTGTGTCGCATTTCTAGTTTTTCAACAAATAGATTTTTGTAGTCATAATCTCTTCGTGTAAAAATGGAAACAAGCATTTTCTGAAAATTCAATGTTCTTCATATATAGTAGACTTATTGCAGGGCCTGAATGATAGAGTGTCCAGCGCTATGGCGCCACAGGTTTCGGGTTTGCGTCCCGGTGGTGCTATGGAAGTTTGGGTAGTGGTTGAATCCACTTTAAGCAGTAGGTCCTGGTCTGCAGAGCGTCATGGAGCTAAGTCAGACTTCTACCTACTGGTGCTCCCCTCACAATAGAATCTGCCCCATTTCCCTTAACCATGAGTCCATACGGGTTCGTGAGCGGTCTAGATGTCTATCAAGTGGAGATGATAAACAACAACAAATTTATGGTGCAATAAAAAAAAAAAACAAATTATTTTGCTTATATGTCCAGAAATTAATTGTATAAAAAGTTATTAAAATACGAATTTAATGATTTTCCCAAAAAAATTATATCCTTAAAAAATATTTATAGTAGAGTGTATATTTACAAGAAATCAGTTTACAAATTAAAAGAAATTAGGCGGTGGTCAGCCGAATTATTAGAACTCGTTTGATTTCAATAAACTCATTTATGTAATATTTCATATTAATAACTATTCTATACTGCTAAATGTCCCAAAAAAATTAGAAACTAGTATAAAAATTATGTAAGAAATCAATAAGGCAATATTCATAAATTTTTTATGGATTTGATTAATTTTGCAAAAAAATGTATTAGAGTTTCAATATAGAAATTTAATTTTCTACAGTATTTAAAAATTTTCATTATGAACTTATAAAAATTAATTCATCATTCGTTTTTGAATTTTTGCTGATCCTCCAAAAGAACGTAATAAATTTATTTCAATAGACAGAAATATACTTAAATTAAAATTTATTTATATTATTTATTATATTATTTTGCTTTATGATAAAATTTCGGTTAGTTTATTTGACATAGTTTATGACATTTATCAATAAATCAGTTTTAAATAATGATTTTCGTCACAAAAGTTGCTAAGAGTACATCAATTACAAGATTTATTTTATTTGTAATTTATTATTTTTATTTTTATTATTTATTTATTTATTTTATTTTATTTTATTATTTATTATTTTATTATTTTTGATTTATTTTTATTTAATTACAAGATGTTTATTTTAATATAAATTTTATTTTTTATAGAAATTAAAATAATTATGTTATTAATAAAATAATAATATATACGATGTATTTCATATATATTATTATTCATCATATATATTATTTTATTATTATAAGATGTACTTTGAGTGCATTAAATGTTAATTGTATTCCATAATTTTAGGTTTAGTTTATCGCTTTACAGTCATTTTGGGCATATTTAAGCTAATTAGAGCGGACCTACAGTTTAACGTGGATTCTGAACCACTAACAAACATCCATGCCAAAGTCAGGGATACAAACTGACGGTTTAAAATAATGATTTTCCTCACAGAACTTGACAAGAGTACATCAATTAAATATTATTTAATATTTATTTTAATATAAATTTTATTTCTTTTAAGAAATTAAAATAATAATTTATTAATAAAAAATAATAATATACACGATGCACTTCATATATATATATATATTATTATTCATCATATATATATTATTTTATTATTATATGATGTACTTTGAGTATATTAAATGCTAATTATATTGCACAATTTTTAGGTTTTGGTTTCTCGCTATCATTTTGTGCACACTTTAGGCTAATTAGATCGGACCTACAGTTAACAGGATAATTTATTTGGAATAATTAAACTAGGTAATTATGATACAATAAATTAGACATTTATTGTAATCAAATTATCCTGTTTCCTTCTAGTTTTAAAAAACTGGTACGAATTCAATATTTCATCAAGAATATTCAATAAAAAATATATTGAAAAACAATCTTCTTTTGACATTAACAATTTAATTGTGACTGTCAATTAACGATTTATAACTAATCTATTCAGCGTTCTGAAACTAAGAGATTGGTTTGGTTCAGTTTACACATCGCTCTAGGTCATTTTATTGCACACTTTAGGCTAATTTGATCGGAACCTACAGCTTAACGGATTCCGAACCACTAACAATCATCCAGGCCACGCCAGGATATCCACCAGGCCACCGCCTGGTTTGTCGCTCTACGGTAATTTTTTTTTTTTTTTTTTTTGCACACTTTTTGGCTAATACGTTTGGCTAATCTACAGTTTAACATGGATTCCGATCCATGCCACAGTCAAGATTCGAACCTGAAGAATGGGGTACTAAAAAGGCCAGAGCGCTAAGCCAATTAGCCATCAGGCCGCTGTATAATTTTTAAAATTGACAATAACTAATTATTTACTTTTACATAACAGATTTTAAATAAACGCCATTAGATAATAATTTCTTTATGTACTGATCAGATTGAAAAATCATTAATTGTCCTCATTTCTGAAAATCTTTGCATCCAGTAAATGTCATCTCCCGTTGAGAGCAATTAAAACTCTAAATGCCATTTCACATCTTCAGCAAATCCCTCAGATTGGAAACGTCTATCTGGAAAACAGACACCAAAATTCTCTCTGTAGCAGAAGAAAAGAAAAACCTTTCAACCATCGCAGAAACATCATTAAGATCTGTCAACCGACTTGGATGTCATTATTCCGAACTGTCATTCACTCAATTGACGTGCATTATCACGGCAAATAAGAAAAAAAAAAAGGAAGAAATAAAAGAAAGAGCGTTACGAATCCAATAAAATTCATTGTTGAATTTGGTTTTAAAAAGAATTGGTATTATTATTTTAATTCCTTCTATTAGCTCACACTCTCCCTATATACATCTTGTTCAAATTTTCAATCGTTAATAAAATACTTCTTATTCATCCACTCAAGTTCAAATACATTTTTTATGAACTTGTAGTGTATGACACTGGATGTTAATACAGCTTTTCAAACATTAATTCATTAATTAAATTTAGTTTTTTTTTTTTAGATTTAAGTTGCACTTATCTACCAATAGAGGGCGCCAGATAAACTTAAAAAAATGAATGAAAATTATTTATAAAGGACTTTCTAAAGAAAGAAATAAAAGAAAGACAGAGTGTTCCAAAGAAGGCATCCAATAAAATTCATTGTTGAATTTGGTTTTAAAAGAATTGGTATTATTATTTCAATTCCTTCTATTAGCTCACACTCTCCCTATATATATCTTGTTCAAATTTCCAATCGCTAATAAAATACTTCTTATTCATCCACTCAAGTTCAAATACATTTATTTTTGAACTTGTAGTGGATGACACTGGATGTGAATGCTGTTTTTCAAATATTAATTCAGTAATTAAATTTAATTAATTAATTTTAGTTTTTTTAGATTGAAGTTGTATATACTACCAATAGATGGCGCCAGATAAACTTAAAAAAATGAATGAAAATTATTTATAAAGGACTATCTGCAATATAGTGAAAAAAAGTAGGAATTAACTTAAAAATTTTTTTTTATTACTTGTTTGTATTGTAAATGAGTTATAATATATAAGTATGGTTACCAAAATGGTTTCATTATTCATAATCATTTGCTTTAACTATTCAAAAATATGAATGAATCAATTATGGAATGTGACTGTTGGGGACATTCACAGTTTAGGGATAATGATAAGTTTGTATCATGAATTATTGGTTGTAAAGTTGCGATAATCAAACCAAATGTTTCACCCAAGTATTAGAATGGGTATTAGAATACAAATATTCATTGGCATCAAAGTATTATTGTATTTCCGATGTAGCTAATTCGTGATTGTAACTCAACCGGGCCAATTGCAATATTAATGAAACAGAGATTATGCTCTTGTAATTCAACTGGACAAGGTGCGGTGTCCATTTATGAATAATTTAAATATTATATTGACAATGCAATGGTGATTTTATTAGACGAATTTTAAATATCTAAAAATGAAACCACTTTTTGGAATGTATTTGTAATTAACAATGCAACTAAATACATTTTAGGTATTATAATTACCTGAATTATTTGGCTTTTACTGTCCCAGGGCAATTATTTCAGAAATCTTTTCGTACGCAGAATGTTTTGGTTTTAATATTAGAAAAATGATTTTAATGCATTCACAAAATTCTATATTTTTTGCTTCATTAAACATTTTTCAATATTGTATTTATTTTATTCCTTGATAAATTATAAATAATTAGTGGGCAAAAAAAAAAAATTTGGAATTTTCATATTTCTTAACTAAGTAAATGAACAAGTTTTTATTTGTGATACTTATCATAATCTCATCAAAATACTTTTAAAATACCATTAGTGCAAAAATACATAATGAAAATATATAATATTACACTAGAAGCTGCCATAAAGATGTTGTTCCACAGTTTTTAAATAGTACAACGACATAAAGCAAAAACTAACTAGCAAAAACTTTATCTAAAAAACAAAAATTCAAGTAAAGTTATGGTATCCAAATATACATACGTGGGCCAGGATAATCTTAGTAGCTAATGCACTGGATTTATAATATTAAGGAATGCAATGTAAAGCTTGGTAAGCGAGAGTTTATTCACCAGAACGATCACGAGAAATCTGTAGGTTGGAGAGCACTTAAATTGTATTGGAAGAGAGTGAAATAATTCCCCATATTCTAATAATGAAGATATTCCGTTTTAACTTGACGTGAAACTACAGGACAGTAGTATTTTTATTCTTTACTAGTTCTGTAGGCAATAGACCAAGGAAGTTGGACAATAAATTATCTAATTGACTTCGGGAGATCATAATGATCTTTGGCTTAGATGGACAAAATACGTTGTATTCGAAAAATATAGTACATGTATAATTATTACCTAAATGTGCCTAACATATGAACAGTATTATCCAGAAATTTTAATTTGAAATAAAAATATACTGAAGTATACTGTTCGTATTTTTTAATTTTCAAAAGCTAAATTAATTATAAGTTAAAAAAAATAATTATTTTTCAAAAATAAAGCTATTTCTGCTTTAAGCTGCTATTTATTTTTCAATAATAAAGCAGTGATAAAAAAAAAAAAAAAGCCATGCTTCTTTTACAGCAAAAATCTTGAAAATTTCATCTATTCAACTTCAAAATCTTAAATAGGGGAGACGTTTTTATCATATATCTTTTTAAAGAGTTATCTTAAATAATCTGGTTTTTTTTTTTTCAGAAAAAGAAAGACTTGTTTCTTTTCGAAGTAAATGCGCATCTTTGGAAAGTCAAACAAAAACTATAAATGGTATAAAAGAAAGTTATGTTGCAAAAAAATTTGGGAATAAGAAAAAAAAAAAAAAATAAGAGAGTAAAATCTACGAGAGAAATCTTTTCTCAAAATAAAATTAGATAAAGCATTTATACACATGATAAAAATATTAAGTAAAGGTAATGTACTTAAAGAGAAAAAAAAATGTTCATTCAAGATACCACAAAAGCTTTGGGAAATGATGTCTCAATCTTTTTCTAATACCCGGAATTGACGAAGCAGATCGAAAATACAATTACATGATAACAAAGTACATTTGCTGTCAAGCATTTCACCACATTTTACAAAAATTTACATAAAAAGTTCATCAATTTTCCAAAAATAAGGATGAGCGGTAAGAAGGATAATATTAGGGCTTTCAAATAAAGATATTAAGAAATATATATTAAATGTCCATCATCTACTGTTTGTATCAAAACTCCATATCTTTTCTTATTTATTAAGTTATTTACTAACTCTTTTAAGTAATTCAATTCACTTATTATTAATATCGATTCTCAGAATGTTGCAGAACTTGAAGGCCAAATCTTCACATCACTGAATCTTCCCATCTTCAAACATCACTATCTTCTTTTATTACTGTTTGTAATGATTGTGAAATTGCCTTAAATGATGAAACGTAATATGATAATGTTATATCTGATTCTTTTAAAAAGTAATTATAATTGTATGAATAAGCCATTTCCTCAGATTGATCTATAAAAGCAAGATCAGAAATCTAGTGTTTTCTAGTGGTATGGATCGAAACTTCATATCTTTCATCTAAATTACGTTATTTTAAAATCCTTTTTATGTAATTATATTCACTTATTATTAATATCGATTCTCACAATGTTGCAGAAATCAACAGAATCTTGCAGAATGAAGGACAAATCTTCACATCACTGAATCTTCCCATCCTCAAATATCACTATCGCTTTTTACTGTTTGTAACGATTGTGAAATTACCATAAATGATGAGAAGTAATATGATAATTCTATATCTGGCTCTTTTTAAAAGTAATTATAAATGTATGAATAAACCATTTTCTCAGATAGGGCTATAAAACCAAGACCCGAAGTCTAGTATTTTCAAATAAAGATATTAAGAAATATATGTCAAGTGTCAATATATATGACAGATTTACTGTAGATGATGAAGTTATTTACTAATTCTTTTAAGTAATTATATTCACTTATTATTAATATCGATTCTCAGAATGTTGCAGATCTCGAAGGCCAAATCTTCACATCACTGAATCTTCCCATCCACAAAAATCACTATCGCTTTTTACTGTTTGAAATGATATATTAAAAATTGCCTTAAATGATGAAAAGTAATGTGATAATTCTATATCTGATTCTTTTTTAAAAAGTAATTATAATTGTATGAATAAGCCATTTTCTCAGGCATGGCTATAAAATCAAGACCAGAAGTCTAGTATTTTCAAATAAAATTATTATGAACTATATATCAAGTGCCATCTTCTGCAGTATATCTTTCAGATATAATAAGTTATTTACTAACCCTTTTAAATAATTCTATTCGCGTATTATTAATATCTATTTTCAAAATGTTACCCATCTTGAAGGGCAAATTTTCACATCACTGAATCTTCCCATCCTCAAAATCATTATCGCTTTTTACTATTTATAACGATTTGGAAATTACCATAAATGATGAAAAGAAATATGATATAATTCTATATCCAATTCTTTTAAAAAGTAATTATGATTGTATGAGTAAGACATTTTCATGTAGATATATAAAAAAACAAGACCAGAAAAGTTGTTGTAGTAAAAGCAGCACAGAATTTACTTGTATTGGACGATTTATTTACAACAATTATAAACTTTGAAAAGTTGTAACTCTAAAACACTGGAAAGGAATGTAAGAAATATTTTTAAAGTTATGAAATATATGATTGGATATAAAGACTTAATTATAATGAATTTAACCCAGGTACAAATACTTAGAAAATACCGACGAATTTTAACATTTTTTTATTGATGTCAATAGATTTTTGAAAATCTAAGTACTATCATAGTTTGAAAAAAAAAAAACTGCAATTTTACAACAAACCTTTTATTTCGATAAACTTCATGTTATTCGAAACATTACAAGTCCTTTTTCAAGTGAGGAATGTCTATGGATAATATTAACGTCCTCATAGTCAATTCCGTATTAATTATAGTATTTTTCAGTGTTTAATACTAGCAATCCGCTTGGTTAAAATGAGTCTTTATCAAAAATTTCCGAAACGAAAAACCTACCATTTCGCCAACAATTTAGACAAACACGACGCCAACTTTGTAACCTCAGTATAAAATGGGTAATTTTCTCAAAGCTCCTCCCATTACTTCTATCTGTTTCATTATGAAAAAATTCAAAAATATTGAAGCTTCCAATTTAAATGTTGCTGAGCAATTTGTTAGGTGTATATGTCCAAATCATATCTCTTACTTCCGTCTGTTATGTATTTTTTAATGGTCTTTCAAAAAATAGAGTCAATATAATTTTGTATACTTAACACCACATTTCATGATTGTGTTATATTTTGCATTATCAATGAAAATATATAGATCAACATGTGTTCCCGCTTACGATTTTTCTATGCAAATTAAACTATAAGATAACATGAATAAATATCGATTTTCGATAGAAATATGTTGAACTATTTAAATATATTTTTATAGGGAAGAAATTTATCATGCAGTATCTAGCCATATTTTTTTTTTATATTAATCTTTGAATCTAATTATTTCATTTCAAACTTTTGCTGTCGCTTTTTGAAGTCTTTTCTCGTGGAAATGCATAAATTGCTTTTCGAAGTGATATTCCAATCAATTCAAATATTATCAAAACATTAACAGCATATCGTGAGAACGTCATTGAAAATACGTCTAAACTTTTCAAGTAAACAGCATTAAAAAAGTTTATGTAATGGAAGTTTACGTATCTAACCCAATAATTCAATGGTTTATTGAGGTTTTTTTTTTTTAATCGAGTAAGTATGATGTTATGTAATATAATTCAAAATATAATTTTAGAGTTCGAAAAGTTGATTTGTTTTTATGTGATAAAAAGTCAATTTTGAATTGTTTGTATTAAATTTTAGACATTTAGGTTACTGTCTTTTCTCATTATTGATTAGATAAAAATTTTAAAATACAACGTAAATATAAATTAATTTAATATTATAAAGTATTTATTTAAATTTCTTTTAAAATTAATACAAATTCAACTTTAAAACAATATATTTTTTTTAAAAAAGTTACATGTTCGTTGTTTAGTATTAACTAAAAATACCTGTAAATTCATTAAAATATTTAATGTAAAATAATAATGCTAATTGAATTTGATTAAGGACATACGATTAACAAATATATATATGGTAAAAATTCGACTGTCATGGATTAGAAACCTTTACATTTTAATTATTTACATTTCTTTTCGTTAAATATACATATTTTAAATAAATTTTATTTTAATTCCCTAAAAAAAGTAATTTTATCAAACAGCTTTATCTCCATATTGAATGACTTTTTTTCCAACTTGAGTAATGTTTTTGATATATTATTTTGTATTTATTTATTTATATTTTAATTTTATTTCTTTTTCTCCCAATTTATATATGTACTAAAATGTTTAAATATTTCAATATGGAAATAATTAAATTCTTTTAATTTAGTTTACTCATTTTATATTCGATAATATTCAGATTTTGATTTCCAATTGATTTGACGAATTTTCTGTAAGATACAATGAAAATCAAAACGGAATTAAATTTGCAAGTCAAGGTAAATTTGTATTTACCTCAACTTACCCTCGAATAAAAATTACCCCAATATAAAAGATGTAATAATTACTTTGTATCAAAATATTTAAAAAAAAAATTACTAGGTTACTTAACACAATACAGACAAATATTTATCTAATTTCCCACTTTGTATCTTGTTAAAATTCAACAAATCACTCAATGAAAAATCAAATACGAATTATATTTGCAAGGCGAGCTAAATTTGTATTTACCTCGACTTACCCTCGAATTTTAACCTTTATTTAATTAAGCTAAATTTTCTAAAATGGAAATTTTTACATGTGATCTCTAATTTAACAGATTGGAGTAAATATTTTTAATGATGCTATATTTCGAGGACGCAACAATTTTCTTAATTAATTTCTTTAATTATAAAATATTTAATAATTATTTTGCATCAAAACAACTTTTTAAAAAACATTAGTACGCCACTTAACCGATCGCACAAGAGTTCAACATACTTCAATCCGTTGGATTTCAGTAATTCACTTTTGATTTCTGAGCAGAAGAAATTTTTGCAAAACTTTCCTCACCAAAACTCCATCAACATTTTTTTTTTGCGCAATGTTGTCGGATGGAAAAAGAGATAAAAAAAAAAAAAATGTGGCACACACACACTGAAAAGCAATTTAATAGTTGGTGTATTCTAATCCGATTGTTTATGGGAATTTCTATTTATCCTAATCGTTTTTGTAACACCACAGCATTTTTTTTAATCACCTGAACGCTACAAACAATGAATGATTAACGTAGCGTAAAAAGTTTTTCTTGACAGGTTGACAAAACAACTTTAATGAGATAGGAAGCTATTTAGATTTTTTTCTTTTTACTTCAAATTTATCCTCTTGAACTCTAAATCTTGAGGGAAAGACAAAACCAGTGGAATAACAATAAAACTGGAAAATGCCAAGAGCTCCTGGTTTATTGGGGTCCCGAGTGTAACTTCCAGTGGTAGGATTTAATTTTTTAATAAATTGGTAAAGTAATAATTAAATTAAGGATTACAAGTAATAATTAGATCAAGGATTCATTTATTTTAAATACTATTTTAGATAAATTGGGTGTTCATGTGTTTGTGTTTCACAAAACCATAAGGTTTCTACCGCTGATGTCATCGATAGTCCACATAGATAGGAAAGTTCTAGTTATCTTAGCCATGGCACCTTGTGACAATCATTTATCGTCCTAGGTACTATTAAATTCCTAAACTACTTAGCACACGGTTCGTCATCATTATTAATGTAGCAACAGCCCTTTTATGTGCCACAGCCGTCTACCTGCTGGCAGGTTTCTAGACAGGAGATGTTTTATTTTTTACGGGGTAGGGTTGTCAGCACTACGCCCCACGCTCTACAGCCATATTAGACCGGGACCTACGGTTTAAAGTAAATTCCGAACCACTACACACATCCATGACGCTCCGGGACTCGAACCCGCAACCTGTGGCACCCAGCGCCAGAGCTCTAGTCCCTCGGCCATTCAGGCCCCAGCACACGATTATCGGATTAAAATTAACATATGTATTTTTTTAAGTTCTTTTTATTTCAAATTTAATCCTCTTGAACTTTAAATCTTGAATGGATCCAATACCAGTGGATTAATAATAATTAGATCAAGTATTTATTTATTTCAAATACTATTTGAGAATCTATTTGGGTGTTCATGTGTTTGTGATGTACCAAACCATAAGGTTTCGATTACTGACGTGCAGTCCACATAGATATGAAAGTTCTAGCTACCTTAGTCATCGCACCTGGTGACAAACATTTCTAAATAGGTACTAATAAATGGAAATAGGTACTAACAGTAAGTAATAAGTATAACAGTACTAATAGTGCGTAATAGGTGTTAATAATTACTGATAAGTAGTCGCCCTATATAGGTACTAATAAATTCCTAAACTAGCCAAGCCCACTATTATCAGATTAAAATTATCATAAATCTTTTTTAGACAAATTGTTTTTATTTTAAATTTGTGCTCTTAAACTCTAAATCTTGAATGAAAGTTGAAACCAATGGAGTAAGACTGGAAAAATGCCAGGAGCTCCTGGTTCATTTGGGGTCCAGAGTACCTCTTCCAGTGATAGAATTTAATTTTTAATAAATTAGAAAGCATTAAGTGTTAATTTATTTCAAATACAATTTTAAGCTCAATTTCGATGATCATGTGTTTGGGATGCACAAAAACATAAGGATTCTATTCCAAACGCGCAGACTACAAAGATATGAAAGTTCTTGCTAGCTAAGTTGCTACCTTAGCCATGGCAACCTCGTGGCAACTGTTTGTTGCCCTACATAGATACAAATAAATTCCTAAACTAACCTATCACATGATCATCTAATCATGTGTGAATCTAATCATTCATCTTGAACTCTAAATCTTGAATGGAAAGACGAAACCAGTGGAGTAATAAGTAAGACTGAAAAATGGCAGAAACTTCTGGTTCACTGGAGTCCCGAGTGCCCTCCTCCAGTGATAAGATTTAATTTTTAATAAATAAGTATTTTCGTTTATTTGAAATTATATTTTAAGCTCAAATAGGGTGTGATGTATAAAATCATAATGGATTCTAACATTAACGTACATAGATATGAAAGTTCTAGCTACATTAACCATCGCATCTCGTGGCAACCATTTATCGCCCTATATAGATACTAATAAATTTCTAACTAACCTATCACACGATTACCTGATTAAAATATCATATATATTTTTCAGAATTATTTTTTATTTCAAATTTATCTTCTTGAAGTCTATGGAGTGAAAGACGAAACCAGTGGAGTAACAATAAAACTGAAAAATGGCAGGAGCTCCTGGTTCATTGATGTTCAGAGAGCTCCTTCCAATGGTAGGATTTAAATTTTTTTATTAAACTAGTAAGTAAGCATGTATGAATGTATGTATCATGTGTGAATGTAATAATAAAAAAATTAATGAAATTATAAAATCAACTTAATATTTATTTACGTTATAATTCTGCTATTTAAAAATATACTTGGGTACACCATATCTGATTAAGTTAACTGAGGTTCTACGAGACACTAAAAGTGCCTATATTGCACATAACGACGAGCTTAATTCTTTGAAAAGCCCACAAGTTGCGAAAAAGTAAACAGTAAGTTTTATATAGTACAATATATAATAAATACTACATAGTAAAAATTCCAGTAACGCTCTACATAGTAAACAATAAGTTACGAAACAGTATGTTCTGTGTTGAAGAAAGGAAATTGAGCTTGAAATGAAATATTCATGGATGTAGAAAACTACAAAAAATGTCTTAATCAAATTAATAAAAAAAAAATGTATTTCCCTATCAGATTCACTGCAATGGGTATGTTGTAACTATAGGGATATTATTAGAGTAAAAAGAATAGCTTTGTCTTTTGGGAGAACTTTCAGACATAACTGGTCCGAAAAGCTGTATTGGTGAAATCCCAAAAACTCCAATCAGGTAATAGATGAGAGAGATTTTATGTCATAGTTTTCTGGTTTTTAAATTAGTAAATTTAATTTAGTAAATACACATATTATTTAATTTAATCTAATCCACTTGTTTTTAAATTAGTAAATTATACATATGCCATTAGCTTTAAACACGCCTTTTATTTCTACCATTTTGTTAATTACAAACGGAATGTGATGCACTTAAAGAACGAAAAAAAAAAAAAAAAAGGAGAAATGTTTTTGTTTTACTTTTATTCAAATTAATACTTTTTCTCTTTATTTCACTATTTTCGTCTCGGCATAAAATTTGTTCACATCTAACAAATATTAAATAAATACATATTTTTGTACACATTTTATGAAAATGAAATGTATTTTTCTACTGTTTAAAAGAATATATTATGTTTAACTCTTCTCAAAACCTTACAAAAGTCTATTACTTCTTACTAATTTGAAAATTTAAAAAAAATAACACAGAAATATTTTTGAGTATAATAGATAACCATTTTTGCCTTTTTAAACAAAATATTAGTTAGGTTTTTAAAACATACTTCAAATATATAATATATATATATATATAAAGATTTTTATCTAACTAATATATATGATTATATTAATGGATAGATAATATAAACTAACACTATTTTGATTTAAATTTACTATCTTTAAAAGTATAACACTAAATTTCAGCTTATGAAATTGTTCTTCGACTACTTTAACAAGTTTCATATTAAAAGCGGGTTTTCTTTCATACAACACATAAATATGTGAAGTTATCCCTAAAAGTCGTTATAGGAGAAGTAACATCCTTTTTTTCACAAAGAACTATTTGTGTTATATGCATTACGCGAAACTCGAAGTCACAGATATAAAAAACAAAAACTTTTATCACTATAATATGTAACATTATATTTTAGGACATTATAAAATTTTTCTCTATTATTAAAAAAATGTACTCTATTTTAAAAATAGTCTGAGGTAATAATCGAAAAGCAAAGTTTTTATAATCTTAGTAGGCAGAATATAAAAACAGAGCATAGCAGAAGCAATAACTTTGATTCAATTTTTTTATTGGACCACTCAATGTTATTATTCACTACAATAAATTCTTATCTTCCATCAGATTGTAAAATATAACTTTACAAAACTAGATAACCATAACATATAACGTATAATGTGTCCCATTGTGCCTTGTAAGCAAAAGAGTACAATAAGGGAGAGAGCGAGGAACAAGTCACTGTTCGGAAATAATAAGTCATCTTTTTATGAGATCTTTCCGCTCAGTCGCAATGTCATAACCTGATGAAAGTGAATGCATCGTCAATTATTTCTCAATTTTTGGCTCCGCTGTATCTTGCTAATCTTACAACCAATGGCTCATTGATTTAATAAACGCGTTCCCTATACCCATACTAGACACCAACTATAGACCCATTATGTGTCTCAAATGATGCAAAAGGGGTGTTCATAGAGTGTAGCAGGCACTTATGATTACCACTTGGTAACAAGGCACGTACCGTCCGTAGGGATACTTTATGATGTGTTTTATAGCTCTTTTTAGTTCATAACTGTTATTAAGCGGTCCTCTTTCCTGTGGTGGGACTGGACGACCATTTTTAGAACTATTGAAAACGACATAGTTAAGAATCTCTGTGATTCTCGTTTCTTGAGGGGTTAGAAATGATGATCCACAATTGACAAGACTTGTTTTGCTCCATTTAGAAAAAGAAGGAAGGCATTTAAATGTCGAGATTTCCAGCAAGATTCCTTTTAATTGATTCATCTAGTTTTTCTCCTTGGTGGAGCATGTCTTATGTTGGGAGATAAGTTTGCTTCAAATTTTTTGTTTCTTATTTTTTAGCAGGAATACTTGTCATAGTCTATGAAAACCGCCAATACTTTTACAACCTTAATGAGATATTTATACTATTTCTTGAAGAGATGAGAATAATGGTACTAATACTTTATGGTACTTATATTTTTAATAGTAATGGTAATAATTTTATAGCTAATTATTTCGTATTTGTATACTGTACAGGTAACAATTCCTAAAATTTCCCCTCAGGCAGCCAGAAACGATAGAGGTGCTCAGACGTTATGGTGTCAATATGTTTCCAACCTTATTGAGATATCAATGTTATTCCTTGAAGAGATGAGAATAATGGTTATAATACTTTTAGTAGTAATGATAATATTTTTTTTGTGGTTAATTATTTCATATTTGTGTACTGTACAAGAAACAATTTCAAAATTTCCCATTAGGCAGTCAGACCGATACGAGGCCCTTAGATGCTATGGTGCTATACACATTTTTGAAAGAAATAGAAACAACACATATCATAAAATCAAATCAAATCAAACTCTGATAGTTTCTAGATAGGTTTTGATATATATATATATATATAGTATCTAACGCTACATTCTCCGTGGTTGGCCAAGGTCTTCAACCTGCTGGCAGATTTCAAAACATGAGATGTTGTTTTTCTTTTTACGGGGTTGGGTTGTTAGTCTTAAAGTCATATTAGACTGGCACCTACGTTTTGAAGCGGATGGACTTGACCGAATGGACTTGAACCCGAAACCTATGGTACAGAGACCCAAAGAGCTAGTCACCTTGCCATCAGACTGCGTTAAGTCACTCAAAGATGAAATGTATAGCATAATAGTCAAATTTATTCATACTGATGTTTTTTAAGTTTAGTTTATTTAATTTTGTATTGATAATTTTCATAATGCTCTGGTGTTATGAAAATTAGTGATAGGCAAAAAAATTTTTTTAATTCAATTATATTTTATTATTATTTCATCATATTAAAATAGTTTTATTAAACATTCTTAAAATAAGTGATATAAATTAACATTGTTATTATTTTTATTTTGTTGAACATTAGTGGGATTCGTGTTTTAATTGCACATGCCTAAACATGAGCGATAAGAGGAAGACATTATAATCCTGGAAGACTTTTAGGATATTGTATAGATCTTATAAAAGAGAAGCCGAGAAAATCACACCTGGTTGTTCGAATTTTGATGTGAGATACCTCAACGCGTTGTCCTATTTTCCATCGAATCTTATTTTTCTAAAAGAAGAAACTGCAATGAATGCCATCAGTGAATTCGAACTTCAGCCTTCCTGTACGCTAGTCGACGCTGGATCATCAATCAGGCAATTTGTTCAATAATCAGGCAATTATTGAACAAAAGAGCCTGATTAATTACATGCTAATCAACGTTGGATCACTAATCAGGCAATTCTGTTCAATAATCCGGCAATCATTGAACAAAAGGCCTGATTAATCGCCTGCTAATCAACATCGGATCACTAATCAGGCAATTTTGTTAAATGATCAGGAAATTATTGAACAAAAAATATCTTAAAGGGACAAAAATATTTCAGAAGAATAAATAAAAAAAAAAAAAACATTAATCTTTTTTGATAAAAAAATTTTCAATTTATAGCTGTGAAAACCTTTTGATTTTTTATTTGATATTTCCAACAAAAAAAAAAAAAAAAAAAAATTAATCACTATCACCCCAAAACATATTATTACACAATTATTTCAATTTGTTTTAATTTACCGAATTAATCATTAACGTGAAATTGGGGCATTTCATCGAAATTTTCTTTTATTTGAATGGAATTATGATAAAAACAATTTTTTCTGAAAAATTGCGCACTTACACTTTTGAAATAAACTAAATGTAAATTAGAAATATTACAGCAACAGAAATTCAATTTAGATTTAACTGCAGTATGTATTTAAAAAACTAAATCCTTACTACGTTTTTAAATATATTCTTTAAAATATACTTTTGTAAATTTTTATTTGTTACTTAAAAATTTAGCATAAATTTAATAAGACTTTTGCAACATCACAGTCTAGTTTTCTCCACTCCTTGATTTTACAAGTACGTTGAACTTCCTTATACAATGTTCGGAATCATTAAAAAAGTTAGTCTCATCTGAATCTAACGGATGAATAAATGTTAAATATTTCTTAGGCAGTTTCGCAACAGTCAGAATGGGTGCAAAAATTATAAGAAAAAATTTCTAATTAAATCCTTCACCATTATTTTTATATAAGCATATAGTTGTATATCAAATAAACTGTAAAAAATACGGGCGTTTTCACACTTATAGTAATTGCTGTGTTTTTGCTACAAAAGGGGGGTTAAATTTTGAAATTTAAATTTATCTAAGATTTATTTATTCAAATATTAAAAAATATTTTTGATATCATTCCCAAACATGTTATTGTTCTAATGCAGTTGGCAATACAGAGACAATTAATCTTTAGCCCATAAGCAAGTGCTGCACCGCTGTTACTCATTTAGCACTATCCAGGGGCACGTGTAGCTTGAAGATATGCTACGGACGCAGTAACACTACTCCCGCAACGCTCTGCAATCAAATTAGACTGGGATCTACAGTTTAAAGGGGATTCGAACCACTACAAACACCCATGCCCCCGCCGGGCTCGAACCCGAAACCTGTGGTTACGAGCGCTAGCTACTCGGCGATCAGGTCCTTCATACACCAAAATAATTCGGCACAACTGTTAAAAGTATTTTTAAAACTAATTTATGGAAAATCTTGGTGACTTGTGATTTAAACACAAAATTCTTCAACAATCAATTAAATTATATCATTCATAGCCTTAAATCATACTCTCAATTAAATTATATCATTCATATTTTATATGTTTTAGTACGTTTTACTTATAATTTTTTTTACTATAATTGCTGAGCGAATTTCATTCTGATATTTTAAGAATTGTAATAAAGGAGTTCTAAAAAATTAATTTCGTCCGTTTTTAAATCAATTTAACAGTGAGATTTAATAAAATACTTAATATCATCATTATTATTTAAATAATTTATATCTTTTATTATAAATCATATATAAAATTATATAAATGAACTGAAATTACATGTTGTAACTCATAAAGACAATCACAGTATTTTCTCTTTAAAACGTGAATTCGGATCACAAAGAAAATACAGCGGCGATATAGCCGACGAGTTTTCTTGCTGAATAAAAAGTGAACGAAATACCTGACTGTGGGAGGTAATCACGCGGCACCACTGTAATTATGATTTTCTTTGTTCTTGCCATTTATTATTTATTTGTTTTTGTTTTTTATTATTAAATGCAGCTTTCAAATCGCATATTATGTTATGTTTTTAGTAAACTATTTATAATTTTTTGTTTTTAAATGTTACTCCCATTTTTCAATTTTTATGCACTTTCCATAATCAATTTAATTTTCTTAACTCGTATATTACAGTAAAGTTATTTGACCTATAATTTCCGCAATATTCTTAATCAATTCTTAATCACAACAGCCCCTGGATGGACCAAAACCTTCTGCCTATTGGCAGATTCCGGGAAATTTTTATTTAATTTCCGATTCCGATTTTTTTATATATATATAGGTAAATAATTTTGCTGTGCAAGTATGTTAATGTTGTATCCGCTTTATAGGGATATCACAGAAACAACCAATTCCATACTGAGATTTTTGCATAGATATGTTTTCCATCCATGACTAAGATAATGCAGTGTTATCTACAAATAAACAACTTATATATGAGACTAAATTTATCAAATAGCATACAAATAGACAAGCAAGTCTAGCGTTTGATAATCTTATTTTAGAGATTATTTCGTTATCACAGTGTAACTACAAATGCCAACTTTCTTTTTAAAGCGACTTCCTTATATGCACTTTCTTATATATATTCTTATATATTGCTCGGTTTATCATAAGAACAATCTTTCTTTATAAAAAAGAAAACAAATATAAATTAGATAATGTGAAAAATAAGAAAATTTTTCTTATTCTTTATCAGAGCGCAGTTAAATAATTCGAAGTTAAGTTATCAAAGTCAACACGGTTTTCCCATAAAATCCAAAGACTGCTTTAAAAAAAAACATCGAATTTTCTAAGAAAATATGGCGGCTTAATAGCGCTCTGGCCTGGGTACCACAGGCTTCAGGTTCAAATCCTGCGGAGTCAGGGATGTTTGTTAGTAGTTGGAAATCCACGTTAAACTGTAGGTGTCGGTCAAATTAGCCTAAAGTGGGCACAAAATGACAGTAGAGCGACAAACCAAACCTCAGAAAGGATGATTTATATTAAATCAATGCTTATAGCTGAGATTTGTCAATAAATCTATCAATATCGTAATTAATACAGAGCAATATATAATAGGAATTCCTTATTCTTTACTATAAAAAATACAAATGTTAACATTTCCATCTAGATCAATTTAAAATAAAAGTAAACAAATTACTTTACTTTAAAATGATTTTGATTTTTAGTTAAATCGGGAAATTTTAAATCCCTTATTTAATTATAATAGCAATAGTAAATCAAACCAAGTTTTCTTAAAAATTAATTAATTTAAATTAAAAGAAAAAAATTATATATATATATATATATATATATATATATATTTACTTAATCTAAAAAAAAATTTATTGCTTTATAGGTATTAGCAATAAATTTAAACCTATAGTCAACTGAAGTACGTGTTATTTTTTAAAAAAAAATAGTCAAAACTCATAGTTAAAAGTCCGTCAGAATGGCAGAAAATTGAAAAAAAAGCTGAGTGCTTTTTTTTATTCAAACAGACTTCTTTTTTTAATAAATCGTATTGTTTATAACGACTATAAAAATTTAACACTCTAAAGAAGGAAGATAACACTTTATCATTATTCTTTTTACAACATGGGTGTTTTAATGTTTTACGAGCAATGAATTAAAATAAGTTTATTTTAAGATAAAAAGACAATTTATTTATCTGCGTACTATAAAAATTAACAATTTTCTGTAATACATTATAATGAAAAAATACAAATAAAATTAACTACGTTTAAAGATTTATTTAAAAATATTTAAAGAGCTGAATTTATGATTTAGTTTATTTAATTTAATAATTTAATTTTAAGCATTTTTAAATATATAAGATAAAGATATATATATTTATAATATGTTTTTGTAAATTCAAAAACCTTGCAATAATTACAGGAAAATTTTCTACACATTTCTATATAGCACTGTGCTCCAATGATTTGTGAAAACCAAACAGTTTAGTCACTGTACTTAATTTATTTTGTTTCTAAAATTATTATTTTTCATATAATTTTATTTTTATAAATCATAAATAATTTTATTATTAGCTAAAATCATAGATAATTTTATGTCATGTTTATGTAACTGTTACAGTTACGTATAAATGTTCGGACTGAAGTTCGTGTTTAAATTTTACCTTTTCTGTAAATTAGAATCACATTTTGTAAATTTTTCGACTGCATACAACACATTACGTACACGAAATTAAAAATATTTTACCCCAAATATCAAATATTCTAATAGCCACATTTTGTAAAAAATTAAATTTGTTATTCATAAAAATTTCAAATAAAAATAATAAAAATATTTAACTTAAATCCATTAGTTCCCTATGTTATACAAAATTTAATTATTTATAACATTTTTTTTTTTTTTTTTTTAAACATCTCGAGTTTGAAGTGTCTCAATTTTTTGAAATTTCCAATTTTTTAAAAATCAACAAAATTTTATAACACACGCGTGTATCACTTAAATTTATAACTGTGAAAATATAATTCACAAAGCAAGCATCGTGAAAATTTTCTTCAGTTTTGCTTCAAGAAATGAAGACATTTAGTGTCACCTTTCCGAAAAATGAACAACCTCTATGAACCTCGATGAAAATTTATAGATATCACTGGTTTGAAGGGTCTCATTTTGAATTTTCCAGTTTTGAACGTCAACGGAATTTTATAACACACTTTCGCTTAAATTTAAACTGTGTTAAAGAAAATTCACAAAAAAAATCATCGTGGAAATTTTTTCAAGAAATGAAGGCAATTAGCTTCTATTTTCTGAAAATGTTTGGCGAAAGTGAGCAATAAAGTTGGGAGAAACAAAATTAAAAATTCATAGCTAAAGGTTTAAGCCATTTAGGAATTAGTTTCAACTTTATGAACTTACAAATATGCTTCGCATAAATTTAAACTGTGAAAATAGAATTCAAAACAAGCATCGTAGAAATTTTCTTTAGTTTTGTGCTTCAAGAAACAAATGCAATCAGTTTCAACTTTGGGAAAAAATGATCAAATGTTATGAACTTTTATGAAAAATTTTAAATATCGCTGGTTTGAAGTGTCTCAATTTTGAAATTTCCAATTTTTGAAAAGTTAAAAAAAAAAAATGTGAAAATAAAAATCTCAAAAGCTTAAATTTAAAATTTGAAAAAACAGAATTCACAAAACAAGCATCGTGGAAATTTTCTTTAGTTTTGCTTCAAGAAACGAAGTCAATTATCTTCAACTTTCAGAAAATGTTTTTATGAAAAGAGAGCAATAAAGTTGGGAGAAATAAAAATTTAAAAGTCTCATCAAAAGATTTAAACCATTTAAAGCAATTAGTTTCAACTTTATGAAAAATAAACGAACTTTATGAACTTTTTGTGAAAACTTTTAAACATCGCTGGTTTGAAGGGTCTCATTTTGAAATTACCAATCATGAAAAGTCAGAAGAATTTTATAACACACTTGCATGTATCGCTTAATATTTAAACCATGAAAAAGAATTCACAAAGCAAGCATCGTGGAAATTTTCTTTGCGAAACGAAGTCAATTAGCTTCAACTTTCTGAAAATGTTTGGCGTGAGTAAGCAACAAAATTTGGAAAGTCTCATCGGTAAAGATTTAAGCCAAATTTACCTAACCAATATTTTGAGCTGTTCTTACTTTTGAAGCAATTAAAAAAAAAAGAATTCAACAAGAACAATCAACCATATAATAAATTCATGGGGATTTACAGGTGAAATAAAATTTACATGATGCTATGAAAAACAGTTGCTCATAGATTTCGGTGATAAGGATATTTGATGCAAGGGAGGCAACAAATTCGTAATAATTTTACGCTACAAAACAAAAGCTATTTATCAAAGAATTTGCACTCTAAGATTATTGAAGATTTGGTATATAGTATTGCAGTAAAGAAAGAAATGCTATAAATCTTTTAACTTTATGCTTCTATGATTACGAAAGAATTTTCGTACATGAGTAGTCACGAAACACTTTGGTTTGAATAATAAAAATAATAATGATAGTAATGATATGGTACACAGCAGTTCATAAAGGTGCTGATAAACCATGATTTTCGCACCTCTTTTGACGTATAAGCCATGATTTTCACAACCGTAAAAATTTAAACAAGAGGGGATGGTTTTAAAGTCACTCACTTTACTAGTTATGATAACTTTAGTTTAATTATTAAATAGAAATAGTTTGCATTTGTAATGTTAAATAAAAATATAAAACAAAAAATCAAAGCAAAATAAGTTTTTTCATTAAATACAATTTTTTTAAATATTTCATAACTAATTGATTAAAAATGTAACACTTTTTATCGTGATATTGCAAATTAATTGTATTTTAACAATATTGTTGTCAAGAAAACATTTTCAATTTATCAATTTAAAAAAATAGACATAAAATATTTAAAACATTGTAGCTTTATTTTAAATCTTTTAGCGCAATTTTATTTTAACTTTAAACGTAATATGACACTAAAAATTAAAATGAACTTATAGTTAAATGAACTAATTATTAAGTTAAATGAACTAATCACTAAGTTAAATGAAATGCAACACTAATTTAAATGAACTAAATATTTCAGTTAAAAATGCATATATTCTTGCCATAGTCTGCATTTAAATAGTAAAAATATTTTCTTTTTTTAATTTGAACATTTATAAATGCATTGTTTCGATTATTTGTTTTGCTAATTCTTCAAAATAATTCATCAAAAGCAATTAAAATTTTTATCAAATTGCATCGCTTTAATAATATTTAAGAGAATTGATAAAGCTTTACAAATATTTTTGGAACTATAATGTCAAATAAAACAAGGTAAAGATATTTTTTACCTCCTTTTAAATGACTTTTGATTATGAATTTTCAATTCTACACAAAATCATCAAAGATTAATAAAAACAAGAATTTTTGCTTATATTAGCATATAGTTTAATATTCACTTTAACTGTTAATTTGCGAAAACTGAATTAAAGGCACAAATAGTTTATAACAACCTATTATTGCAAGACATAATAGTGAATAAATAAATTTTCTTCTATTCTTAACCGCTTTTATTATGTACTAAATATCAAACTTCTTTATCTTTCATTTCACTCAATTTTATTAATAAAAACAAGAATTTATTGCTTAACTAATATTAAATAATATGTAGTTTAATAATAATTGTTTCTTTTGAAAACCGAATTAAAGGCACAAATAGTGTATAGCAACTTATTATTGCAAAACTAGCTAGTATATTATTGCAAACATAATAGTGAATAAAATTTTTCAATCAGTACTATTTTTTACCCTCTTTTATTATATACTAAATATTAAATTCTTTATCTTTTCATTCCCTCAATTCTATTAATTATTATTGATAAAAGCAAGATTTAATGCTTATATTAGCATATAGTTTAATATTCACACTGTTACTTTGTGAAAACTGAATTAAAGGCATAAATAGCAATTATTGCAAAATCTAATATAGTTTTTAAGCAGTACTATTTTTAACCTTAAGATATATTAAATGTCAAACTCTTTATCTTTCCTTTCGCAAATTCTATCAATTATAATAGTGAATTTATTGCTTCTATGTTTCTTTGAAGGCAGTGCTAATAGTGAATAATGTTTCTTACAGTGCTACTTCAACCGCTTTTATTGTATACTAAATGCCAAACACTTTATCTTTCATTTCACGCAATTATAATAATTATTATTACTAAAAACAAGATTTATTGCTTAATTAATATTAAATAGCCGAGTAGTTTAACATTCAATTTAACCGTTTTTTGTGAAAAACTGAATTAAAAGGCACAAACAGTTTATAGCAATCTATTATTGCAAAACATAATAGTGAATAAGTAAATTTTCTGAAGCAGTACTATTTTTAACTGTTTATTATATACTAGATATCCAACTCTTTATCTTTCCTTTCGCTCAATTCTATTAATTATTATTAATAAAAAAACAAGATTTATTACTTACATTAATATGTAGTTTAATATAATAGTGAATTAGCACTCTATTACTTTGTGAAAACTGAATTAAAGGCCCAAATAGTTTATAGCAACCTATTATTACAAAACAAAATAGTGAATAAATAAATTTTCATAAGCTTTACTATTTTTAACCGTTTTATCATATACTAAATGTCAAACTCTTTATATTTCTTTTCACCCAGTTCTATTAGTTATTAATAAAAATAAGATTTATTGCTTATATTAACATGTAGTTTACCTGTTATTGCAAAACCTAATAGTGAATAGTGTTTCTTAAACAGAACTATTTTTAAATAGTTAGAACGCTTTTATTATTATATACAAAATGTCAAACTCTTTATCTTTCCTTTCATTCAATTATATTAATGAATATTAATAAAACAAGATTTATAGCTTACGTTAACATATAGTTTAAAATTGACTCTAATTTTTACTTTGCGAAAACTTAATTAAAGGCATAAATAGTTTATAGCAACCTATTATTGCAAGACATAATAGCGAACAAATAAATTTTATTAACCAGTACTCTTTTTTGACCACTTTTATTGTATACTGCAATGTGAAATCTCTTTATCTTTCCTTTCACTCAGTTCTATTAATTATTATTAATAAAAACAAGATTTACTGCTTATATTAACATACAGTATACAATCTAACTGTTAAAATCCAATCCAATCTAATTGTTTAGGCACAAATAGCTTATAGCAACCTATTATTGCAGAACCTAATAGTGAATAGTGTTTCTAAGCAGTACTACTTTTAACCGCTTTTTTTTATCATATACTAAATCTTTCCTTTCACTCAATTCTATTAACTATTATTAATAAAATTATTGCTTATTTTAACGCATAGTTTAACATTCATTCTAACTACTACTTTGTGAAAACTTAATTATAGGCTCGAATAGTTTATAGCTACCTATTATTGCAAGACATAATAGTTATTAAATAAATTTTCTGAATTTTTTTTTTTACCCTCTTTTATCATACACTAAGTATCAAACTCTTTATCTTTCCTTTCCTCTATTAATTATTATTAACAAAAACAATACTAAATTATTACTAAAGACGCAAATAGTTTATAGCAACCTATTATTGCAAGACACAATAGCGAATAAATGAATTTTTCTGAATCAGTGCTATTTTTGTACCCTCTTTTATCATAGACTAAATGTCAAACTCTTTATCTTTCCTTTCACTCAAACCTACAAGCAAATTAAATTTACTGTAAAATGTCAGCCCAGATGGAATTTTGACTGGCTATTTGACACTATCTGAGATAATAGCGTTGTTTATTTGCATAAAAATAACCGATTGTGATCTTTAGTCACACTTCTGACTCTGTTCTCGAAGGAGAGAGTGTTATCGCATGAACAGTTTCTGTTGCTCTAGGCCATCAAGAGAGACTGAAAACTTAACCTTCTGCAACACTTTTGTGCGCTTTCAGAATTTGTGTGTTCCTTTTTTTATTCATTCGTCGTTTAGTTATTATGTAGTTAAAGTATTTGGAATTAAACATGTCAATAAACTATTGGAGAAAATATTTGCAGTGTGTTACGTAAGCTGAATTCAAATTAGGTTATGTTTCTCATAAGATTGCCGGGCTGTGAAGTGTACTTTTTATAGAAACTAAATCGGTTGTAACATGTAGATGGAGGTAAATAAGAGATGGTTTATCAATTTAATTTCCCATGGGACCTAATCTTTATGAGATAATCATAATGTCATAATTATTCTCTTGTTTACTTGTATCATCATTTTTTGTTTTGATTTTCAAGGTGTTCCTTATTGGTTGAAAATAGTAACCCTACTTTAAATCATGAGTCATTTGGAAAACACATACACTGACTGACTAAACAAACTAAATGAGTACACAAAAATTCTTTGATCATCAGTTTTTATTGTCAAAAGTAATTATGTGTATTTGAAAATAATAAAAGTAATTATATGTATAAGTATATGCATTTGAAAGTAATAAAAGTAACTATGTGTATTTAACTTCAAAAGTAACTATATGCATTTAAATGTAATTTATCTTTTTTGAAGAAAGACTCGTACAAGTTTCAAATGTTATGTGCATCATTATTATGAGAATATCTTGAATACTTATTATGAGAATGCAGTATTAACTGATAAATAATAATTAATTTACTATGTCATTGAGTTGATTTTGGTCTTTTTGACTTCAAAAGATGAAGTTAAAGAAAGTCAGTGAAAGATCAAGTCAAAGTCAGTGAAGTAGATACTTCACTCAATATATAAAAAGTAGGATTAAATGTTTAACATCAAACATTGATATGAAATAATAAAAAAAAAAAAATGTTCAAAGCTTATTTCCTTGATAACTTATTCAAAGACAACAAAATTTTACGAGTATAAAAATAAAATATTGAAATTTAAAATCCTCATAGTTTCATTTCTTACTCTACAATATAAAAACTCTATAGTTTGAATCCAAGAAAGAGTGCTGGACAGAGTGATAATGGACACAAAATAACGGAATTTATTATAGCTAAAGGCAAATGTTATTTTATTTTAAATAATAAAGTAATATTTGTTATTTTATCATTAAAAATAAAATAACATATTCTTTTAAGCTAGTTTCAAATTAATTAAGCTAATTTCAAATTAATTTATTCTAAGGTAACAGTGATTTATTTCTAAGTTGAAAACAGACATTTCTAAAACGAACCTTCTTTTACGTATAAAGTTAAAGAAATCTGAATAACTCTTACATTGTTTTTATCTTTTAAAAATTAATATTATGCAAATTTTTAAGAATATTAACTCACTTTTGAAAAGTTTCAAAAGCAAACGTGAATAAATTTTAAGCTATTAATGATACCACGATGATTTTTATGTCATTTACCTGTTTTGTTTTGATTTAGATAATTTTAAAAAAAGAATTTAGCTTGGTAAATATAAAATTGCAGTTTCAAAGAAAATCCACTTTTAGTACGAAGTGGTTTTAAACATTAAGTTTTTTTTTTTTTTACGAATTTTCATTTTCTTTGCGATGTATGTCTTAATAGGGATACTTTTTTTAATGAACTATTAAAAAGATTTGTTTTGGTGCAAGATGCACAAAGAAATATGAAAGAGAGCAACAAGTTTGCTACAAACAACTCCTTTTTTTTCTTATAAACAGAATGATTCATGCCCCCAGTTGGGGTTTTTGTTATAATAATGTGTCATTACCAATGTAATCATTAAACTAATCTACTTAAATAATAAATTTTTTCTTAAAAGATAATAATCACCAAATTAATAAATATTATTAATTTCCTAAGAAGAAAATTACATGAATCTTTAATGGTGGATTTCATATCAGCAATATGACTATTAAATGGATGATTCCTTCTGTAATTTTAAATTGATATCGAAAATGTTATAAACGTGGAAAAATATAATTACATTAAATAATATTAGTCATCATAACTATATGTAGTGCATATATTTTTGAATGATATCATTTTGTTTGAGTTTTTAAGTTTTTAACAAGCCTTATATTTCCAAATTTTTCATAACATTCATTTATAACTATTAATTTCGCTCATTTCAAAACAAGAGAATATATCGTAACAATGTCTATTAATACAAACTGTATGTATCATGATTAATATTTCTCTCCTATACTTAAACAAAGTATGAGGAGAGAATGTTATCCACACAACTATTAATTTATTATACCATTTAGCTAATATTAATATTTTTTCATTTATTTATTCAATCAGATGAATAGTCTCACATAGAGACATAACGGTAAAAAAGATAATGTAAAAATTACCCTACATTATCCATCATCATATTATCATAACATCTATCATTTTGTTTGAGTTTTAAAGTTTTTAACAAGTCGCAACTACTAATTTATTATACACTTTATTTAATATTAATATTTATTTATTTAATCAGATGAATAGTCTCTCACATAGAGATTTAACGATAAAAATATAATGTAAAAAATTGCTCTACATTATCCATCAGCATATATTATCATATCATCTATCATTTTGTTTTAGTTTTAAAGTTTTTAACAAGCCTTATATTTATAAACTTTTCACAACATTCATTCATAACTATTAATTTTGCTCATTTTAAATCAAAAGAATATATCGTAACTAAGTCTATTATAATACAAATTGTATGTACTGTGGATAATATATCTCTCCTCATACTTAAAGTAGGAAGAGAAAATATTATCCACGTAACTACTAATTTATTACACAATTTAGCTAATATTAATATCTTTTCCTTCTATTAATTTTGCTCATTAAAAATCAAGACAATATATATCGTAACAAAGTCTATTAATACAAACTGTATGTATCGTGGATATTTCTCCCTATACTTAAACAAAGTATGAAGAATATTATCCACGCAACTACTAATTTATTACAACTTAACTAATATTAATATTTATTTAATCAGATGAATAATCCCTCACATAGAGTTAGCTATAGAAAGATAATGTAACAAAAAAGGCACTACATTATCCATAAAATTTTCGCATTGATTTTATTTTAAGTAAATATGATTGTACTCACCCTTTTTTCCATGCGAATTATGGTCCCCTGGCCCTCCTGCCCCTCCGCCGGAACCCGCGGGCCCACTTAGTCCACAGCCGTCAGTCCAGCGGGAGTCATGCTGAGGATGCCGTCTATGGAGTAGGGCACTCCGCCGGCCATCGCCGCCGCCGCTGCGGCAGCCTGCCCGTAGTCGAAGGCCGCAGCGTGGTGGGCATGGTGGGCCGCCGCAGCGTGATGGGCCAGGGGCACACTATACGGGGGCTATGGGCGACCCGAAGTGCATGTAGGGCGACGGCAAAAGCGCCCCAATCTCGCAAGCACGTGGCTGTGCGTGTGTCCGAAAGGGGTCTCCAAAAGTCTTGTGTCCATCATTGAAATATTGCAAGTCTAAGATAGTATCTTTCCCAAGAAAGACTTCAAAACATCACTCGGTTAAATAAATCGTAATATATAACTGCGAAGAAACACTGTGAGTTTCGGTTTCAAGCAGCAGCACAACAAGAGCACATTGCACTCCGCCAAGAGTCTCCTTGTTTGTTTTGACAAAGCAACAACACTCTTCACCAAAAAGCTTCTCTCTCTTCTCTGACGCAGCAGCAACCCGGCTTCACTCCATGGAGTCATCCATGTTACGCCTCGATCATCATAACAGCAACCATCGACGATCGAAGTCACGGCGATTCCTCCCAGTCGGTGACGTCACGGCGAAAGCGGAGGGAGGAGCCTCCTTCGGAATTACCCTTTTAGGGCTAAGCCAATGGCGTCGGGGAGGTGGCGGAGCTCGGAGATGGTGATTGATGAATTACGGAGAATGTAACCGTTGACAGGCGTTGCCGATCGACGGCTCAAACAATCACTTTGCGATTTTTGCACGATGTCTTTATCATCGTTAAGGCAAAAGAAATATAGATTCGGTGATGTTATTTCCCTTTTTCCTTCGGTTGTTTTCATTCTTCCCTTTTTTTTTTTTCCCCCTTTGATTGAGTGAGTCAGATATATATGTAATGAGGTTTATATATCTATCTGGATCTCTTTTTTTTTTTAATGTGGTGATAAAATGCGAAATTTTTTAAAATTTTTAAATACTTCAGTAGGAGAGAAAATAGAGGTAGATTGCTTAATTATATTGTTTTTGATTTTTTGTTTGATGTCTTCGTAAATAATTTTAATATTGATAATACGTTTATAAAATTCAAATTAAATTTCACAAATTAAAATCACTAGTTGAAGTTTTCAAAATGCTTTTAAAACTTCAAAATAATTTTTTGAAGGGAAATTTTTTTTTTAAAATTTGCTAAATAATGGGAATTTAAAAAAAATATATGTCAAATATATCATAATTAAAATTTTATTTAATTAAATTTTAAAATTAAAGTAAAATCATAGTAATTCTACATTTGCATTTTTAATGAAATTTCTGATTTTTGAAATTGTCTCGTGTTAAAGTGAATTTATAAACACCCATAAAAAGCAGTTGTAGCTTAAATTTGTGTAAAAGTAAACTCACTCATATCGATTTGCATGGTAATTTTAAGAAACTATTGGGAATTTTAAAAATTAAAGAAAGCAGATTTTCTTAAAAGATTAAAATTTTGAAAATGACATTGTCATATGAAATAGTTAATTTTTAGTGATGAAGGCACATTTGATATAAAATATCTACGCTTATTAATATATATATCACCTCCATTTAAAAATTACTTAATTATTATTTTTTTTCGATATATTGACGATTTATCATATCATAACTTTGCTAGATTTTGAAAAGTAGCTGCTTTTTCTAAAAATTAACAATATTTTAATTTACTGAACATAGATTAAAGAAATAGAAACGGAAGTTCGTGGGACAGGGGAACAGGAATAATTTCCCATCCTTAAATAAATTTAAAATAATAATTATCTGTACCAAAACACAATTACAGGAATAAATAATTTTATTCCATTAAATCTTTGTTCCCAAAAATTATTTTACTCGGAAATTAGTTGAATAGTTATTTTTTTAATTTAATCTTGTATAAATGATTAATTCAAATCGGACATTTTAATGCAACGCGTATATTAGAAACAGATAGATGGCAGATTTATTATTCACTAAAACCCTTTTTTGTTAACCTGTAAAACAAACTTTTTAAAAATCTATATTTTTGCAAGCAAGAAAAATATTCCTCAAATAGATAAACATGTTTTTAAAAATTCAAAGCCTGAATTTTTCAAATATTATTTCTAGGGAACATTTGAGTATGTATCAATGCAAATAAATATTTTGCTGCATTGAAAATATATTTTATAATTTTTATTTTCCTTACAATATAATTAAAATATGGATTACAAAAATAAAAAGTCTGTAATTTAGAAATTTTTTGTCCTTAAGTTATCTATAGCAATTTTCCAATAATTTTTTTTTCACAATTCCATTAACTGAAATTATTTATTGCCATTTAACTAAACTCATGATTTATATTTGATGTCGAATTATTATATTTTTAAGGAATGTTTACTCAATTTTTTAAAAAAAATTTTAATTAATTTTAGTTAAATAGGAAGTGAAATATTATAATTTAAAATTAGAATTAATTCAAAATAGCAGATAAAATGAATTTTATGCATATAATGATTTTTAAGAAAATATGTATCGAAGTTTTACCATACGTACTTGACAATTTTATTTTAATTTCATATATTTTATTTCATTTTGTTTTGATACATATATAAACAGCAACTTCTAGAGTTTTTATGTCACCAATTTAAATCAATGTTTGGATAGATATTACGTTGTATTTTCTAATACAACACTGCTTTAATAATTCTGCATAAGAAGATAATTTTTATCATTCTTATCAGATGATTTTATTTTATTTCAAGAAGAGCAATGTAAAATGTCACATGACTAAAATAATTTACGTATAAAAGATAATCCAGAAGGAATAAAATATATTAAAAACATTTTTTAAATTAAAAATTTGTATCGATTTACAAATTATCATTTTCTCCTAAATAATGAAAAACATTACATGTGCAACAAAATAATTTTGAAAGACTCAATGAAAGACAAATAATATTTAAAATACATATTATTTATATGGGTTCACAAATTATCATGAAATTATCATTATCTATTAAATAGAATAGAGCCAAAATATCACAAATGGGATGTTATTTTCAAAACATTTTCTTACTAATTGAAAAAAACACAATGAAAGATAAATCATTATTTAAAATGCTTTTTAAATATATATATACATATTCTACATTTTTTTTCAATTTGAACTCCAGTTGTTCCTTATTTATTATTTAAAACAAGTTTAAAGTACAGAAATATTAGAAATTCAAATAATTTATGTAATTTAAGTGAAAACAGAAATTAAGATTATTATTACAAATCAATGTATAAAGTCATATTATCTTGTATTAGCGCACATTCAGGCAATGCAGTTTCTTATAATTAGTAGTATTGGCCACTATGCTAATTATTTTATATGTTTGATATTATAGTATTTTTTTGCAAAATATGCTTAATAACACATCGTTTTATAATTAATCTATTTACTGAGTATCAAGTTTAAAGTGCAGAAATATTTGAAATTCAAATAATTTTATTTATGTAATTTATATTATGTATTTTTATTATTATTAATCATTTAATTAATTCATGTAATTTTAAATAATAGAAATTAAAATTATTACAAATTAATTTATAAAGTCATATTATCTTATAATAATACAATAACTCAATTTCTTATTATTCTTATTATATGCAGTTTTTTATATTAAATAATAGAAATTAAGGTTATTATTACAAATTAATTTATAAAGTCATATTATCTTATAATACACATTCAGGTAATACAGTTTCTTATTATTAGTAGTACTTGTTATATATGTTTGATATTATAGAATTTTTACCAAATACGCCCTAATAATATATCATTTTATAATTAATCTATTTACTGATAAATTAAAATTGACTTTAAGCCATAAAAGATTTCTTAACATTAATTATGTATAATATACTAAAATTTAAATAATATAACTAAAATTTAGATGAAATAAAAAGAAAGATATTAAATTTCTTTGAGCATAAAATGAAACTTACTTGTTTAGGAAGGCCATTTGAAGAGGCTGCATTTTAAATCATACTGAAATAAATTTAAGACAAATAAAAAAATTAATTTTTTGTTTACTGATTTATAGTAATTGTGGACTATTATTAGACAGTAACAAAACAATAAGATTCAAGATACTAAAAATTTAACCTTACAACATATTTTTTACATTAAGAATCCGTCTTTATCTACAAATGTATATTTAATCCAACTATAAACATATTTTTTTAAATTCAAGATATAATTTTTTTTTTGAAGGACTGTTTTTTATTAATTGTAGATTATTATTAGACAGTAACAAAACAACAAGATTCAAGTGGATGAATTCAAGATATTAACAAAATTTTAACCCTACCAACATAATTTTTACGTTAGAAATACGTCTTTATCTATAGTGGTTTATTTAATCCAACAACAAAAAAATATATTTCTGAAAACCCAAGATATAATCTTTTGAGAAACTGATTTATAATTATTGTGGTCTATTATTAGTCAGTTACAAAACAGCAAGATTCAAGTGGATGAATTCAAAATATTAATAAAATTTTAACCCTACCAACATAATTTACATATTAGGAATCAGTCTTTATCTATAAAAGGTATATTTAATCCACTATAAAAATATTTTTAAATCAAGATTAATTTTTTTGAGGTACTGATTTATAGTAATTGTGGACTATTATTAAACAATAAAAAAAACAAGTTTTAAGTTGATGAATTCAAGATATTAAAAAAAATTTTAATCCTACCAACATAATTTTTACGTTAGAAATCCGTCTTTGTTTATAAATGTGTATTTTTTTCCAATTATAAAAAATATTTTTAAAAATCCAAGATATAATTTTTTTGAGGTACTGATTTATAGTAATGGTGGACTATTATTAGACAGTAACAAAATAACAAGGTTCAAGTGGAAGAATTGAAAATATTAACAAAAAATTTTAACCCTATCAACATAATTTTTATTGTAGGAATCTGTCTTTATCTATAAAGGTATATTTTTCTCAGTTATAATAAATATTTCTAAAAATTCAAGTTATAATTTTTTTTTTCAGGTACTGATTTTTAGTAATTGTGGACTAATATTAGACAGTAGCAAAACAACAAGGTTCAAGCGGATGGATTCAAGATATTAACAAAATTTTAACCCTACCTACATAATTTTACGTTAGGAATCCGTCTTTATCTATAAAGGTATATTTAATCGAATTATAAAAATATTTTTTAAAAATCCAAGATATAATTTTTTTTTCAGGTACTGATTTATAGTAATTGTGGACTATTATTAGTCAGTAACAAAACAATAAGATTCAAGAGGATGAATTCAAGACGTTAACAAAATTTTAACCTTACCAATATAATTTTTACGTTAAAGAATCTGTCTATCTATAAAAAGTATATTTTTTCCAATTATAAAAAATATTTTTAAAAATTAAAGAATTTTTAGGTGAAAAAAAAAAAAAGCACCTAACAAAATTGTATAATAATTTATTATTTCATGTCGAGCTTCATCATAAAAATAGAAAAATGTAATAGGAAGTGCTTTTTATTTTATTTGTTATCATGATTTTATCATGTTAATGTAACATTTGTAATTCTTTTACAATAATACAATGGAATATAAAATTTGTTTTAGATACAAAAATGAATAAATAAAAAAATCAATTTCAGGCAAACTAAAACGTATCTAAATTGTTGACGTACCTTAATTTCGCTAATAAAATTGCTCAAATTAGTACTATTGACAAAAATATATACATGATTATTCTAAATTTTAAATAATTGAGTATTATTATTAATTGCAAATCTGTTTTATAATTATAGTAATGGCAATAAAAAGTTTTCCGGCAAATAATCAATGATTCAGTAAAAGTAACATGTTTTTTAATAAACAATATTTCTAAACTTCACAGAAATTATTATTTCAATCATCAATTTTGGGATACATCTATTTCTTCTCTTTTTATCCATTAAGTTTTTTTGAAACTGAAAAACTATTAAATAAACCTAAAATACTAAGTACTTAAAAACAATTTCTACAAATTTATGACTTGTTTTAATCATTTGCAAGTTTAAAATGTACCTATAAATTCTGCATCTGATTTTGAATAAATTTTAAAAAAAAACTGAATTACATATAAGAAATTAATAATACATGTTACATAAAAATATTCAACATGCTCATTCAAATTAACCTTATTACAGTAAGAAATAAAAAAGCATTCTGTTTAGCAGTTTTTACTGAAACAATTAAAAACTACTGCTTTCATAAGGATTTTTAATATATTGTTGAATATTTTCAATATTTGTAAAGAAAATTATAAATAAAGCTTACTAGCTTTCATATAATTTTTTGTGTCTTATATTATTAAAAATATTTATGGTCTCATAGAAGTCACGACAGAAAATAAATTTCTGATAAAATATTTTTTAGAATGATTTTGCATTATTTCTAATAATAATATTTTCCAAAAAAAAAAAAAAAGTTAGAAGATATTTTTGCAACTGGATTACTGACGGTAAAAAAAAGGACAATATTATTTTTGATAAATAAAAATCTTTAATAAGATTGATTGATTATTTTTATAAATTACTTTAATATAAGTTCTTATTTATAAATTATTGTTCTTATTCAGTCTGTTCTTATTTATGCATTATAGTTCTTATTCAAAAAACTATACATATAAATTACTTTAATATAGTTCTTATTTATATATTATAGTTCTTTTTCAGAAACTATACATATAAAACTTACTTTAATATAGTTCTTATTTATATATTATACCGTTCTTTTCAAAAACTATGTTACATATAAATTACAATATTTCCGTTCTTATTTATATATTATAAACAAGTTCTTTTTCAAAAACTATACATATAAATTACTTTTAATATAGTTCTTATTTATATATTATAGTTCTTTTTCAAGAACTGTAAGAACTCAATAACAATCACAATAACAATATAATAACTCAAGAACTGATTTATTCAAGAATTATAACATATAAATTAATTGATTATGTTATAATTTTATTCACTTTGAGATAACTAATTTTCTGAGTAGAAGATGTAAGTAATTCACTACCAAAAATAAATAGTTTCAACTGTAAAAGAAACATTTAAAGAGAAATGTTAAATCATTAAATAAATTTTTACCAAATAATTAAAAAGGAGCTCATTTCCGTTCTATCATAGGACATTTAAAAAAAAATGTTATAGAATTTTGGAAAACAAAGCAAGGGATTGATTTTTCTATGAAAAATAATGTATTCAATTAACGAAAATTATGTAAACAAATTTCTTAACTTCACTTTAATAAAATACTAATTTGATTGTATAATATATTTTTAAATTAAATATTTTTATAAATTTATTTCAAATGTATATTCTAATTAAAAAATTATCAGTTTTATTTATTCATGCAAAAATAATATATAATACAAAATACTCTAAGAAACATTAGCCTAGGTCTATCATTCGTCAATTGAAAAAAAGTAAAAGATAATAAATAATAATAAATACTAAATCATTAAATAATTTTTACCAAATATTTGGAAGGGATTGGTTTTCTTCTGTCTCTGAATAAGACAAAAATAAAAATTATAGAATTTTGAGAAATAAAACAAGTATATTTTTATGAATATCATGTATTCAGTTAACAAAAATGGTAACTCATAAATAATTTCTTAACTTGATGTTTAAAAAAATAATTTGATTGTATAGTATATTTTAAATTAAAGAATTTTATAAATTTATTTGACATGTATATTCTAATAAAAAAATCTGTTTAATTTATTAATGCAAAAACAATATATAATACAGAATATCTAAGAAATCTAGCCTAGGTCTATCATTCGCAAATTGAAAAAAAAAAAATAGATAATAAATAATAATAAATGTTAAATCATTAAATAAATTATACCAAATAATTGAAAGGGATTGATTTTTTTGTTTCTGATAAAACAAAATAAAAGTTATAGAATGTTGGGAAACAATTCAGCAAGTATTTTCTATGAATATCATGTATTCAACTGACGGAAATGGTGTAAAAATATTTCTTAGCTTAACTTTAAAATAAAATAATAGTTTGATTATATAGTATATTTTAAATTAAAGATTTTTATAAATTTATTTCAAATGTATATTCTAATAAAAAAATGATCGGTTTAATTTATTAATGCAAAGATAATATATAATACAGAATACTCTAAGAAATACTAGCATAGGTCTATCACTCGCAAATTGAAAAAAAAAATGTAGATAATAAATAATAATAAATACTAAATCATTAAATAAATTTTACCAATTAATATGAAGGGGTTGGTTTCCGTTTCTGATAAGACACGAATGAAGAAGTTATAGAATTTTTGGAAACAAAGCAAGTATTTTTCTATGAATATTATGTATTCAATGATATTAATATATTGTAACTCATAATAATAATAATAATAATAATTTAATTAACAATTTAATTATAGTATATTTTAAATTAAAGATTTTTGTAAATTTATTTCAAATTTCTGTAAAAAAATATCGGCTTTAATTTGTTCATGCAAAATAATGTATAATACAGAATACTCTAAGAAATCCTAGCCTAGGTCTATCATTCGCAAATATTGAAGAATGGCGAAGAGTTATCATGAGTCAAAAAGAGTATTTTTCTATGAATACTAAACCAGTTTATTTCTGTTATTCAGTTGGAGTTATTTTTGTAATATTTTGTCCATGCTTGAGGTAGCGGTATTTAGCTTAGTTTAGCTTAGGACATTTTCTTTGTTTGATTTTCGGATTGATAAAAATGATTATAATCGTTAAAAATAGCCATCCGTTGCAAAAATCTGTCCAATGAGAAATAAGTGAAATAAGTCATAAATTTTTGTTTAAATTGAGGAAATTTTTGATTACTAGTACTTTTATTCGCAGGTCATAAATCATACAAATTTTATGCCATCGGAACTATCTCTTAATCTGCATTTTTATGTGTTTTTGGAAACGCAGTTACATTCAATAGCAAATATTGTATCGAATTATACTGAAGGCAGATTGAATGAAGCATCGCTTAAATTTATTTGTTCATGCAAAATAATGTATAATACAGGTTAAAAATGCAGAGCAAATTAAGAATGGCGAAATTATTTAGCTCTAAAAATTATTTTGAAATATTAAATTAAATTATTTATTTACTATTTTATTTAAAAATATATTTATAAACTAAATATATTATTATATATAATTGTTTTCGCGCCAACGCGCAAAAAAATACCCCTAGCGGCGAAAAAGTGTGTACACATGCGCCTACGACCGCATATGAGCGAGTCTGATCAGTGTAACGCCAGAGTGGCAAGAGAAACATCACGGCTGCATTTTTATGTGTTTGGCTGTGCCTGTGTCGCGTAAATAAAGTGAAATTGTTAAGTTTTAAACCTTTGGTTTTTATTGTGTGTGTGTGATACAGTCCACCTGGGAAAGAGAACATGTGTGAGTGCTGTTAAAAAATTATGCTATTGAATTAAATTAGAACAATAATTATTATATTATATTACAATATATTTTACATTATTATTTTACTTAAATATCTTGAATAGGCCTATGTTTGAGGTATCTTGGAACATTAAAACGGATCTAGCTTAATAAATAGAAAATTAACTGATTTATTAACACAATATCATATTCTCATCAAATAATACTCAAATAGTATTTTAATGTCTTTAAAGTTGTTCTTTAAAATTAATGTGATGAAATTACTTTTATTACAATAAGTAATAAAAAAATGTCGAATAATTTAAAAAAAAAAAGTTTTTTAATAATAATTTGAGTAGATATAACAGAAAAACAATTTTTTTTTTTTAAAAATTGCAAAACCTATTTTTCACTATATTTCAGAAAAGTCCTTTATAAATAATTTTCCTTCATTTTTTAAGTTTATCTGGCGCCCTCTATTGGTAGATATATGCAACTTAAATATAAAAAAACTAAAAATTAACTAATTAAATTTAATGAATGAATTAATATTTGAAAAACTTGTATTAACATCAAGTGTCATCCACTACAAGTTCAAAAGAAATGTATCTGAACTGGAGTGGATGAATAAAAACATTTTATGAACGATTGAAAATTTGAACAAGATATATATATAGTGAGAGTGTGTGCTAATAAAGGAATTGAAAAACAGAAAGTTCATATACAAGCGCACGCCAAAGGGGGTAGCCGACGGGCTTGAAAACCGAGCCCATTTGTGTAAGTATTTAATTATGACTAATTATTTTTTTGTTACATACTTAGAACTTCGTATTTTTCTTAGTGTCTATTTTACTACCGCATTCGAATTTATCGATTGAGCAGGTGTTTTTCCTGGTTTTGATTTAATTAAATATTCATTAAAATATTGAATTTGGCGTAAATGATGTAATCAGTGACGACGTTAGTAAATATAGAATAGACAGCATTTAAAAGAGTAAATAAGATTGAATTTCATAATGTGTTTACGCAACTTTTTTTAAAAATTTATTTCATTTATTTATTTATTTATTATTATTATTTTGTGGAATATTTTTTAGTTTTAATGTTTTCTTTTTTTATGCCTTTTGAACCAAATTAGTAGTATATAAAAATATTAATAAAATAATTAATGTCAATGTAATTTCGATTTTTAGATGCTTTTTCTAATACTTATATTTAATACGACCTACTGAGCTTTCCTAAATGGTTTATGCTCCATTTATGCCCTTTCCGTCCAAATAAATAAATATATAAATATAACATCTGTATGTGTACATCAACAATAACAAAAACAAATTTTAAATAATTGTTCTTGTGTCACATGTTAGTTAACAAGATTTTCTCATTCAACTAATTATCTAGATCTCCTGTGTCCTGATGGTCAATTAATTATGTACATCAACAATAACAAAAACAAATTTTAAATAATTGTTCTTGTGTCACTTTTTATGTTAGTTAACAAGATTTTCTCATTCAACTAATTATCTAGATCTCCCTGTGGCCTGATGGTCAATTAATTAGAGCTCTGGCTTTTGGTACCATAGGCTTCAGGTTAGAATCCAAGCGATGGCCTGGATGCGTGTTAGTGGTTCGGAATACACGTTAAACTGTAGATCCCGGTTTAATTAGGCTAAAGTGTGCACAAGGTGACAGTAGAGGGATAAACCAAATCTTCCCCCACCCCTCCCAACACATACACACCATCTTTAATTCTCTCTCTCTGAATTCTAAATGTCCCCAAGTCAAAATGACCTTCTTCCCAACTTTTTTATTTTCCGCAACACTTATATATATACACAAAAAAAAAACATATTTTGGGCAGATAACAGCTTGATGGATGATAAAATTGCACTCGGTAATTACTATTTATTTACAGAAGATGTAATTGTTGTAATTTAATCTATTGGATGAGAATGAATAATCAATGTCATTTTTAAAATCTCTGCGAATTGACTTGTTTGCATTTGTGAATGGGGGGGGGGAAAATGGTGATGTCAAGTTTATTATTTTCACGAACTAATCATTTGATTTATTCAAATAAGATGTTATTTTACAACAAATATCATTATTATCAACTTGATCTTAATATAAACGAGGTGTTTCTCAGAATTATAAATAATAATTTAATGTAGATAAAAAAAAAAAAAATTTTGTCGCCTACTTGTTTATTAAAGGACGGAAAGGGATTTGAAAAAAAAAAAGTGTGATTTAATAATGTGTTATATAATTTTTTTTTTTTTTTTGTAATAAATTATTTTTAACAGACTTGTTTTTCATTATAAAATGGAATTCATTTTTAGGTTTATAAAATCTAAATATGAAAAGTTCAGGTTAAAAATGTATGAATTATGAAAAAGAAAAATTCATTATATTGGCCCCGACCCCGATTATTAAACTTAGTTAAAATTTGCTAGAGAGAAAAAATTTTGAAACAGGATTTCTGTAACACGCACATATATAATTTTCATCTCACAAAAATTAGTCATCTTGTTATTTAACAAACTTAACCAAAAGTAAAAATAAAATTTTACTGATTGTTAAATTTTTCATTGATCGTTTCATTTTGTTAAGATGAAATCAAGATTATAATTCTTCATCAATACACAAAATATACGTAGAGTTGATGGTTATGCAGTTTTCTTACTATAAATACAGAAATTTGAAAACACTGATCTTCACAATATTTATACAATATATTATTTAAAGATTCAAAATTTCAACTAAGAGAGGTAGTTTTTTTCAGTATCCAGTAACTGCTAACATTAGAAAAAAATCTGTAGACTTTGAATAGAATTGGTTAATTTTTAATCTGTTAATTTTAATTTAGTTAATTTTTAGTTGTTTTTTTTATTAATCTAATATTATTGCGTGTTTTATTTACTAAAATTTAATCTACATTTTGTCTTAGCTTAAATAATGTAATTTGCACTTAAATTGTGGTTTTCTTGGAAAAATAAATTATAAATTAAAAACTTTTAATTAAAAAAGCGTTGATTATTTTTCTGAGAAATTTGAGCTTTTTATCTATCAGATTAATTTTTTTTTTTTACTACTATATTAATACTTTAAAAGAGTATTTACAAATATTATTATTTATGTAAAAATATTAATGAATATTTACAAAAATTAGCATTATTATTATTTATTTAAAAACTTAACGTTATATTAAACATTATTGAAAACATCAATACTTATTTATTTCTAATTATTTGTTTTTTTATGTGTTTATTTTTTTAGTTACAGTGCTTTTTTATTAAATCTCTATAAATAAAATACAATAAATTTTGGTATAAAATACAATAAATTTTATCTGCATAACCTTATTATGCTCTCATATTACTTAGATAAACGTAAGTGACATCATATTAATGCATTACTGCAATTTTATTGAAATAAAACAATCATGATTAGATGAGGATTAAAAGTAAAGACATTTGTTTTAAGAATATTTTATTTTTGTTTCCATGATATTAAGTTTTAAAAAGAAAACTATATTTTTCTCTATTATTATTTTGCAATCCTAGGTATTAGGTATTAATTTCAGATATTATTATTTTGCAATCTATTCTAATAAACAAATTTCCATACAATAACTTTACTTTTTTAACATATATATAACATATAACATAATATACTTTAACTTTTAACATATTTTACTATAATTTAATACATAGAAATATACTTGTAATATATAGATCTATATATAAAATATGGTACTTATATATAAAGTATATTTGTGGTATCTCATTTTTTTTTCATCATACCATTTTATCATTATATAATTATAATATTGCAATTTTATAAAAAATAAATATTAATTATAAAACATCCTATGATAAATATTGTACAAACATACTATTACAGTTTTTGTACAAATATACTACGGTAAATATTTTTTGAAAATAAAAGAAAGACCTCTGTTTATTTTTATACGACATTCATTCAGATCGATTAAAACAATTTTTGCAGTTACACACTTGAACATGTTTTTAAAAACTTCACAAGCTTACGTCTCCCATCCTGTTGTTTATTTAATTCTACACATGGCACCAGGCATCTAAAACAAGAAAAGGCAAAAGACTGTTACGCATAACACATGTCGTGTAAAGATCGCTTCTATTTGTAAACTAACATCCCTCCATGTTTTTCTACAATCTACAAACTGGACTTCTTACCAGTTACCGGCGATTACCAATAATTCAGACTGGAAAAAAAAATTACTATCACAACTGAAAACGAGACATCTTCATTCGAATCATTGCTATAATAATCGGTTACGAGTACCTGCGGAAAAAAAAAAATAACGTTACCACCCCCTTGTCAGGACCACTTTCTTCGTATGTCACCGCCTGAGAATGTTCTATTCGAAAATACGGGGTGGAGGAATGTGCAAAGAAACGCCATAAAAACAACAAAAACTGACTGACAGCTGAGTAATTGAGTCATCCAGCTACAAATAATTGGCGTTCTTAAAAAAGAGGGCCGAGCTGTTTACTTAAACCCTTGGGCATTTACAATCCTCCAGTTAATATTAGGGCATTTACAATCCTCCAGTTAATATTAGGGCATTTGTACACAGTTATTACAACAAATGCCGGAGTGTATAGTAATTGGTATTCCATCATGGGTTGCATTTTAATAGTTTTTCTTGTTTTTCCCAGTTATTCTTCGAAACGAATCGTCATTTAAAAATAATTATTGTCTTTTACTTTATCAGTGATATAATTTTGCTCTAATAAAGCTCTAATTTTGTGACGTATTATGTAAATGAAGGACACGGCTTTGTTATTGAAGGACAACTTTTGGCGTGTACCTTAGGCATTTAAATACGATGGTAGTTGTGTTTGTAAAATATTTATTTCGGTCTGTTTTGTGAGTATAAAATGTCGAATTTCATTAATTACATTTTTATTTCATAACTGACTGTTATTATAGAGGAAATTAGAAATCTTATTCTAATTAACATTGCTGAAACGGTGATGAATAATTAATGAAATAATTAATTAAATCGAAAATAAAGTTTTTTTTCAGGGTTATTGTTAGCAGTAAAAATGAATAATTAAAAAAAAATTATTTAAAAAAATTATTTTTTACTTATTATTTTTATTATATTTTTTATATTTACTTTACTTACTATTTTTATTATTTTTTTTACTTAACTTTTACTTATTATTTATATTATTTTTTTATTATATTTACTATTTACTTATTGTTTATATTATTTTTTTTAATACTTACTTTTTACTTATTATTTATATTATTTTTTTACTTATATTTACTTTTTACTTATTATTTATATTACTTTTTACTTATATTTATTTTTTACTTATTATTTTCTACTTTTATTTACTGTGTTTGTAAAACATTTATTTTGAATTTTGAAATAAAAATGTCGAATTTCGTTAATTAAACTTTTTATTTCATAACTGGAAATTATAGATGAAATTAGAATCTGATTTTAACTGATATTATTGAAGCGGTGAAAACTTTTAATGAAATAATTAATCAAATCAAAAATAAAGTTAACTTTTTGAGAGTTACTGTCTGTTTACAGTCTAAATGAACTAATTTAAAAAAAAATATTTTTACTTATTTTTTCCTTATATTTACTTTTTACTTATTATTTTTTTTTTATTATTAAAATTTACCATGTTTGTAAAACATTTATTTCGGTCTATTTTGCGAATAAAAATGTCCAATTTCCTTAATTCCGTTTTTTATTTCATAGCTGTACTGTTAATATGAATGAAATTAAAAATCTTATTCTAACTAACATTATTGAAAAGGCAAAATTGTAATGAAATAATTAATCAAATCAAAATGAAGTAAACTTTTGAGGATTATTGTTGTCTGAGTGAATTCATTTTAAAAAGAAAAATTAAATTAAAGTCGATAGTGATTATTATTATTATTATTTAATGAATGAAATAAAATTAATTTTTTATTTCTAAAATTTCTAGTAAATCAATGTATTTTATTTATTTGTTGAACAACAATAAATAGAAACATTTAAATAATATTAAAGCTAAAATTTTAAGATAATACAGCTATAAATATAGTAAAGTAAAAACATATCGAATTTTACAATAAAAACAAAAAAATTAAAAACATCATCTTATTACATTATTAAGATTACTATTACAAGATTGTAACATCATGATTATCTTTGATCATTATGTTATTTTTACATTATCTTTAGACTAAAAATTTTTTCTTCTTTAAATCTATAACTATTTTATTTTATTCGTTCTAAAGCAATAAATGGAAGCATATAAATAATATTTAATCTAAAATTTTAAGTTGTACAGCTATAAATATAGAAATAAAATAAACATCTTTATTTCAATTTTACATTTAAAAAAAATTAAAAATATTATCTTATTACATTACAGGATTATTACATCACAATATTAATAAATTATCTTTGATCATTATCCTATTTTTACTGATCTGAAAATCTTTTTTCTTTTTAAAACTATTATTATTTTATCGAAAACAGAGCTAATATATATTTAATTCTGTACAATAACATTCCCCAGATATTGAAGAATTCGTTGGATGTCATAATAATATTCTCTCACAAATGTTTATTTAACGTTGTAACAATGACTTGTAAATATTAATTGCATTACTCAACATCCTGAAATCTATCAATATCCTGAAAATGCAGAATAAAATTCTTCAAAATGATATAGACATTAATCATCATATCTTTAAAATGTTTACATTATTCCTGATTTTATCACAGTAAATTATTATCGAATCAAAAGCTTTTTATAAGAACTGGTAAGTCAGTGATTATTTAAGAAGTATGTAACGTAATTTTTTTTCAAAATTATTTACTTACAAAACTGATTGTTTGAATTAATTGAATATTGATTATTCGAATGATGAATATCTCCTGAAGTTTGGATAAACAGAAAAGTGCAATGAAGAAAGATAATTAAAAATTGAATTTTTTAAATAAAAAATAAATTACCGAGGTAAAATTACCAAGTTAATTATTTTTCCGAAATTACTAGAGAAATTTTACGAAAGGTAAAAAATAATATGCATTTCATAATTCAACAAATAATAACAAAACAGAAATTTTAATATCACAGGATTATTTAATGTTTTAAGAATTTTTTTAATATTAGAAAAGGAATCTGAACTATAAAACTTTTGTGGCACGATTTAACTCAGAATTCAAAAACTGAATTAAATAGGTTTTTTGATTTCAGATTTTAATAGTAGGTGTTAACATATTTAACATAAAATTTATAATAGAAAAAAACCCATTTTTTTTTTGTTAAAATAAAATTGAATTCTTCAAGTATCGTAATTTGAAATTTTTAAATAATTTTATTTTCTAATGAGATCTATATAAAACAGAAAACGGCAATGAAGAAAAATAACAAAGAAAAATTTAATTTTTTAACTATTTAAAAATAAATTATAAAGGTAAAAATTACTAATTTCGTGATCACTTTAGAAAAGCTTATGAAAAGTAAATAATATTTATTCCTAAATTTTATAAATAATAGCAAAATATAGAAATTTTAATATCACTGGTTTATTTAATGTTTTATGAAATTTATTTCAATAATAGAAAGAGATTCTCTATAAAGCTTGAATCTGAAACAATAAAACTTTTGTGACATAATTTAACTCAGAATTCAAAATCTGAATCTAGCAGGGTTTTTTTTTTATTTCAGATGTTAATGATAGTAACTCAGAATTCAAAATCTGAATCTAGCAGGGTTTTTATTTTATTTCATATCTTAATAATAGTAACTTAGAATTCAAAAACTGAATCTAGTAGAGTTTTTTTTATTTCAGATGTTAATAATAGGTTTAAAATATCAATCGCAAAATTTGTAATAGAAAAAAATGTTGATAAAATAAAATGAATATACAAAAGGAATACTATAGTAATCTGAATTTTTAATTAATTTGAATTTCTGAAATCTCTTTAGTTTTATTTCTCACTATAAGAGTGTTTCTCTACTCAGTACTTGAAGTTCACTGAAGCTATTAACAAGAATTGTATACTTTTATTATCATACAGTTAAATAAAAATATTGAGAAAATTAAAATAATTTATTTAATAAATTTATAAGGGTTATGATATTTTTTTCTTTCTTTCTAATGCAGCTGGCAAACACAGACAGCTTGGTCTTTGGGTGCCTTAAGGCAAGTGCTGCAGAGACGTACTCACTTTGCATTACCCAGGGGCGCGTGTAACTTGAAGATAAGCCACGGACGCGGAGTAACAATGCCCCTGCAACGCTCTACGATCCTATTAGGACCGGGACCTACTTTTAAAGTGGATTTCGGACCACTACAAACAACCATGGCACCGCCGGGACTCGAACCCGAAACCTATAGTACCGAGCGCCAGCCACTCGGCCATTCAGGCCCCAGGGTTATGATGTAAATAATATAAAAGACAGTGGGATCCAATTTTTTTTCTTTTATTTGGCACTTTATCGAAAGTTATCATAAAATTCCATAAGTTTCTTTTTATTTAAATAATTAAGTTTTAAAATCAAATTAGCCGTAAAATAAAATTAAACGTTCTGCAACTACATCATTTAAAAATGAACCTGCTTTAATTCATATAGATGCTAGCTTTTGTAAATACTTGATTGAACGAGTTAATAAGAATTTTTTATGAATATTATTGTAGTTAAAATATTAAAAGTTTTGCATTAGTCATATTATAATAGGTGTTACCGTATTTAACATAAAATTTATAATAGAAAAACCTCCATTTTTTTTGTTAAAATAAAATTGAATTCTTCAATTATCGTAATTTAAAATTTTTAATTAATTTGATTTTCTAATGAGATCTATATAAACAGAAAACGGCAATGAAGAAAAATAACAACGAAAAATTTAATTTTTTTTAACAATTTAAATATTACTTATAAAGGTAAAAAATTATTAAGTTAACAATTTTTTCGTGATCACTTTAGAAAAGCTTATGAAAAGTAAATAATATTTATTCCTAAATTTTATAAATAATAACAAAATATCGAAATTTTAATATCACTGGTTTATTTAATGTTTTATGAAATTTAATTCAATAATAGAAAGAGATTCTCTATAAAGCCTGAACCTGAAACAATAAAACTTTTGTGACATAATTTAACTCAGAATTCAAAAACTGAATCTAGCAAGATTTTTTTTATTTCAGATGTTAATGATAGTAACTCAGAATTCAAAATCTGAATTTAGAAGGGTTTTTTTTTTTTATTTCAGATGTTAATGATAGTAACTCAGAATTCAAAATCTGAATCTAGCAGGGTTTTTTTTTTTTTTTTTTATTTCAGATGTTAATGATAGTAACTCAGAATTCAAAATTTGAATCTAGCAGGGGTTTTTTTTTTTTATTTCAGATGTTAATGATAGTAACTCAGATTTCAAAATCTAAATCTAGCAGGGGTTTTTTTTTTTATTTCAGATGTTAATGATAGTAACTCAGAATTCAAAATCTGAATTTAGAAGGGGTTTTTTTTTTTTAATTTCAGATGTTAATGATAGTAACTCAGAATTCAAAATCTGAATTTAGAAGGGGGTTTTTTTTATTTCAGATGTTAATGATAGTAACTCAGAATTCAAAATCTGAATCTAGCAGGGTTTTTTTTTTTTTTTTTTATTTCAGATGTTAATGATAGTAACTCAGAATTCAAAATCTGAATTTAGAAGGGTTTTTTTTTTATTTCAGATGTTAATGATAGTAACTCAGAATTCAAAATCTGAATCTAGCAGGTTTTTTTTTTTTATTTCAGATGTTAATGATAGTAACTCAGAATTCAAAATCTGAATCTAGCAGGGTTTTTTTTTTTTATTTCAGATGTTAATGATAGTAACTCAGAATTCAAAATCTGAATCTAGCAGGGGTTTTTTTTTTTATTTCAGATGTTAATGATAGTAATTCAGAATTCAAAATCTGAATCTAGCAGGGTTTTTTTTTTTTTATTTCAGATGTTAATGATAGTAACTCAGAATTCAAAATCTGAATTTAGAAGGGTTTTTTTTTTTTTTTATTTCAGATGTTAATGATAGTAACTCAGAATTCAAAATCTGAATCTAGCAGGGTTTTTTTTTTTTTTTTATTTCAGATGTTAATGATAGTAACTCAGAATTCAAAATCTGAATCTAGCAGTGTTTTTTTTTTTTTTTTTATTTCAGATGTTAATGATAGTAACTCAGAATTCAAAATCTGAATTTAGAAGGGGTTTTTTTTATTTCAGATGTTAATGATAGTAACTCAGAATTCAAAATCTGAATTTAGAAGGGTTTTTTTTTATTTCAGATGTTAATGATAGTAACTCAGAATTCAAAATCTGAATTTAGAAGGGTTTTTTTTTTTTATTTCAGATGTTAATGATAGTAACTCAGAATTCAAAATCTGAATTTAGAAGGGTTTTTTTTATTTCAGATGTTAATGATAGTAACTCAGAATTCAAAATCTGAATTTAGAAGGGTTTTTTTATTTCAGATGTTAATGATAGTAACTCAGAATTCAAAATCTGAATTTGGAAGGGGTTTTTTTATTTCAGATGTTAATGATAGTAACTCAGAATTCAAAATCTGAATTTAGAAGGGTTTTTTTTTTATTTCAGATGTTAATGATAGTAACTCAGAATTCAAAATCTGAATTTAGAAGGGGCTTTTTTTCATTTCAGATGTTAATGATAGTAACTCAGAATTCAAAATCTGAATTTAGAAGGGGTTTTTTTTTTATTTCAGATGTTAATGATAGTAACTCAGAATTCAAAATCTGAATTTAGAAGGGGGTTTTTTTTTTTTATTTCAGATGTTAATGATAGTAACTCAGAATTCAAAAAAACTGAATCTAGCAGGGGTTTTTTTTTTTTATTTCAGATGTTAATGATAGTAACTCAGAATTCAAAATCTGAATTTAGAAGGTTTTTTTTTTTTTTTATTTCATAGGTTAATGATAGTAATTCAGAATTCAAAACTGAATCTTAGCAGGGGTTTTTTTTTTATTTCAGATGTTTACTAATAGGTTTAAACATATCAATCACAAAATTTGTGATAGAAAAAAATTGTTGATAAAATAAAAAATGAATACTATAACAATCTGAATTTTTAGTTAATTTGAATTTCTGAAATCTCTTTAGTTTCATTTTTCACTATAAGAGTGTTTCAATACTTACAGTGAACTTCAGTACTTTGCAAGTTCACTGAAGCTATTAACAAGAATTGTATACTTTTATCATCATACAGCTAAATAAAAAAATATTGAGAAAATTAAAATAATTTATATAATAAATTTGTAAGGGTTATGATGTTTTTTTTTTTTCTAATGCAGCTGACAAACACAGACAGCTTGGTCTTTGGATGCCTTGAAGGCAAGTGCCAGAGACGTACTCACTTTGCACTTACCCAGGGGGCGCGTGTAACTTGAAGATAAGCCACAGTCGCGGAGTAACAATGCCCCTGGTAACGCTCTACGATCCTATTAGGACCGGGACCTACTTTTTAAAGTGGATTCCGAACCACTACAAACGACTATGGCATAGCCGACTCGAACCCGAAACCTGTAGTACCGGCCAATCAGGCCCCAGGGTTATGATGTAAATAATATAAAAGACGGTGGGATCCAATTTTTTTTTTTCTTTTTATTTGGTACTTTATCGAAAGTTATCATAAAATTCCATAAGTTTCTTTTATTTAAATACATAAGTTTTAAAATCAAATTAGCCTTAAAATAAAATTAAACGTTCTGCAAATACATCATTTAAAAAATGAGCCATCTTTTTAATTCATATTGATGTTAGCTTTTGTAAATATTTGATTGAACGAGTTAATAAGAATTTTTTATGAATATTATTGTAGTTAAAATATTAAAAGTTTTTGCATTAGTGATATTCTTTTTATTTTTTCTTTAAAACGATGTTTTTAATAAAAAATAGTTTTTTTAAAAACATTTTCTCTAAATTTTCAGTGGATTTTTTTATCAAATTTATTAAAGTAAAAAATATACAGTTTCATTAAATCTAGAAACACTAAGCAATGTCTCCTAATAAAAATAAAAATAAAGGAATTAAACGAAAACAAATAAATTATAGGCAAAAATTTGATAGAAATAAAAATTTGTCCGAGCAATAACATAATATATTCATATGTAATATGCAAATGTAAATTATAAAACCAATAATGAAATCATTTTGTTTTCCATGTAAATTTCTTTATAAAAACCAATAACACCAAAAAAAAAAAAATCAATATTGTTTTAAATAATAAACACATTAATGTTTATTATTAAAATAAAATATCACAAAAATTTCAAGAAAATGCCATTTCAATTATTCAATTTAAAAGCAAAATTAACTTTAGCATATTTAGAAGTAATCATAGACTTTTAAAATTTGACAACAGGAAAATACACAAATATTTAATTTATTTCCGTTATGGTCAAATTAAAAAATAATATTATCAAAAAAAAAAAAACTCAGAAGGTAAGAAATAAATTTTTGTATACGTAATAGCTCAACTTTCTGAAATAAAAAAAATGTATTACAAAACTAATATAGACAACACAAATTAAAAAAATTACATCTTAAGAACTAATCTAATATCTTCTATTTCTAAGAATTAAGATTAAAATAAGTTTAAGAATTAAGATATACTGAACTCTTTATTTTCCTTTTTTTAACTCATACTCTATTTCAAAAGATTTGAATTAAAAGCATATGCATGAAAAGGGACACAGAATTTTTTTTTTTATGCAGTCTCATGTTGATGTTTTAAAAATTAATATAGCAAATCATTGATATAGAAATTTAATATTATGCAATACAATTATAATTATGCAATACAATTTTTATTTAATAAAAAAATAATTAATAAGAATTTGGCTCTTTTTTGATTATGTTCCAGATGAAAAAAATAAAAAACTATAAAAATATTAATGAGAAAAATTGAGTTTCTAGATATTGTAGTGTTAGAAAAACGCCCACAAAATATCTTGATTTATATATTGTTTATTTAAATGTTTGTCAAAAATAATTGGTTAGAATTAATTTTTCTCTTATTTTTGAAAAGATCGAAATTGGTTTAACTTATTCGACAGTCATGATATTTTCTAAGTATCCTTTCCTCAAATGCCCTCCAAACAAAAAGTGCACATCTTTCCATATATATCCCTATAGTGCCAAGAGTATTTTTGGGGTTTGTGTTCCTACCTCCTTCTGGGTGAATTAATTTCGCTGAACCCCTAAATATTAGATTATTTACTATTATATTTTAAAGGCTGGAATTTTTTTTTTCCTTTAGTGAAAATCAAATGGAACGAAAAAAAAATTCTTCCAATTAAAAATTATTAGAAAATTCTATTAAAATGTATCTATTTATTGGAACAATATATCAAAGTACTTTTATCCTAAGCATTTTTAGATGATGCAAACCAAATAAATATTAAAACATATTGAAGTTCAATATCTTTAGCAGAAACATTACAAAAAAATTGCTGCAAACTCAAGATGAAAAGTTACAGATTAATTTTGCAGTTACGCCTAAGTAACTGCAGAAGCAAATTAATGTTCACATAGATAAAAAAATTTACTGAAAAATTTAGTCATTTTATTTCTATATGTATTTGGGTTACTCCAAAAAATAAAAAGAGTAAATAAAAAAACGTGTCTTTTTTTTTTTTTTTTTTTTTTTTTTTTTTTTTTTGCACAATTTTCGATTATTAACTCTCGAGTCATTTTTTTTAGATATAATGAATTTATAGAATCAATCTCTTACAAAAATTATTTTCGGGAAATAAATGAAACCGGAAAATGATTTCTTCACGATGAAAAACTGACATCATATATTGCAGGCAAAAAAAAAAATTGATAAAGATTTCAATCATTTCAACTGAGAGAAGGAATGGAAACATTAATTAAATTATTCCGTTTTGTGTCACTACAAAGAGATTCCTTTCTTCATTTTGGAACGTTTTTTTCCTCCTCATCACAAAAATGAGCATCACGAAAATGTCTTTTACACAAAGATTATTTTTTTTTTTTGTCAACTTGGAAAAGATTGAAAACGCCAAAAAGGGGGAAAAATCATCAGTAATAAAATAAAGGACATCGCACGAAATTCTCCGGTGAGAGATGCAAATAGGACAATCTTCCAAACAGGAATCCTCTCGTTTGGTCGCCATTTTTGAACACAAATCGAACAACTGAAAAATCAAAAACAAAGTCGCAAAACACAAGTCTAAAATGCTGACATATATATGATAGATATACATATATTATAGATATATAAATATAATATATATGATAGATATAATGATGGACATATATATTGGTCTAGTGGCAACGCGCACAGCTGGTAAGCATGAGGATGGTGGTTAAAACCGCCGGCAGCTTTGTTCTGGACACTGTTTCAAAAGCGAGGAGACTAGATGGCGTTTGGACTGTTCAGCGTCTTGCCTCGTGAGTCGGACTTACCTGCTGGGAGTTGATTTTTTCAAATGCGGATAGTTCCCTAAAAGTCCTCTCGGAAGGCACTGCCCTCATTTTTCAGCGTCACGTCAGCTCAACCAGCTCATGTCAGATTTCTACAGTTACTCCATCACAACAGAAGCTGCCCCTCTTTCCATCGTTCCATGAGACTATAGACTTGGACGTACTTGGTCTTGATGTTGCTGTCTGCCAAGTGGGATAAGGAAATTATATATATATATATGGGTCTGAGGGCTGAATGACTGGAGCTCGATGCCATAGGTTTCGGGTTCGTTATGTGATGTGATGGATGTTTTTAGTGGTTCGAAATCCACTTTAAAACGTAAGTTCCTGTCTAATATGATTGTAGAGAGTTGGGCGTTGGGCTGATAACCCTACTAAAAGAAAAAATCTCCTGTCTTGAAATCTCATTGACCTACCATGGAGTTGCTGCGCCAATGAAGAAGAATAAGAAAATATATAAATTTTAAATTTACATTGTTCATTACAGAAATATTTTCTTTGCAAAAAAAGGATGAACAAATTATAAAAAATTATTAATAAGAATAAAAACTGCATCCAAAAAGGAAAACTTTGTAACGAAAGAAAATATATTTTCCAGGAATAGAAAATTGACAAAGAAATAAAAATATATAACATTTGCTAAATCTTTCAAAAATAACATAAAAATGATTAAAAAAATATTTTTCTCTGTAATGTGCTGTCTTTTTAAATAAGTACAATCTTATAAGTAAATAAACACATTTATTAAACATAAATGTATTTATTTACTATTTAATATTTTTATTTATAATAAATTTACGTAAACTTAACATTATAAAACTTCGGGCAATCGAAAATATAATCAAACAAATCTATACTAATATAATGACGCGAAACAAATTTTGATAGAATTATTATATATTAGTTATTCATTTTTTTAATTTTATAGATATAAATTACAGAAAACTTTATTTATTAAAAATGTTATTTGGTACACAATAAACACAAGTATAATTTATATGTTACGAATTTCAAATGTCTCATGATTTACAATGTAAAACAACAAAAGCTGTATAAAAAATTATTTACTAGTATTAGTATTAAAAATTACTTCCAAAAAATAATTAAATTCCACAAAACAAAAGAAAAAAAAAAATTTAAAAATCTTTTTATAAGCATGAAAATAAAAGATTTAATATGTATTAAGATTTAGTATAGATTTAATTAAGAATTTTTACAGATATATATATATATATATATACACACTGAAGTGACAAAAGTCATGGGATAGAAAATATGTAAATTTTCAGATGGCAGTAGCATCGCGTAGAACAGGTATAAATGCGCAGTGCTTTCGCAGAGCTTTCATTTCTGTTCAAGTTATTCATGTGAAGAGGTTTTGACGTGATGATGACAGCACGACTGGAATTAACAGACTTTGAACGCGGAATGTTAGTTGGAGCTAGACGCATGGGTCATGCCATTTCGGAAATCGTTAGGGAATTCAACATTCCCAGATCCACTGTGTCAAGAGTGTGCCGAGAGCATGAAATTTCAGGCATAACATCCCACCATGGACAGCGCAGTGGTCGACCGCCTGCACTTAACGACCGAGACTGGCGACATCTGCAAAGAGTCGTAAATTCTAACAGACAAGCAACACTGCATCAAATAACCGCAGAAATCAATGTGGAACGTACAAGGACTTGTCTGTCAGAACTGTGCGGAGAAATTTGGCTCGAGTGCCTTTACTGACAGAACGACATCGCTTGCAGCGACTCGTGGGCACGTGAGCATATCGGTTGGTCCTTAGATGAATGGAAAACCGTGGCCTGGTCCGATGAGTCACGATTTCAGTTGGTAAGAGCTGATGGTGGTAGGGTTCGAGGTGGCGCAGACCCCACGAAGCTATGGACCCAAACTGTCAGCAAGGCACTGTTCAAGCTGGTGGTGGCTCCGTAATGGTGTGGGCTGTTTTTTTCATGACATGGACTTGGTCCTCTGGTGCGACTGGACCGAACATTGACTGGAAATGCTTATGTTCAGCTACTTGAGATCACTTGCAGCCATTCATGGACTTCATGTACCCAAACAACGATGGGATTTTTATGGATGACAATGCGCCATGTCACGGGGCCACAACTGTTCGCGATTGGTTTGAAGAACATTCTAGACAATTCCAACGAATGATCTGGCCACCTAGATCGCCCGACATGAATCCCATCGAGCATTTATGGGACATCATCGAGAGGTCTGTTCGTGCCCAAAATCCTGCACCATCAACGCTTTCACAATTATGGATGTCTATAGAGACAGCATGGCTCAATATTCCTGCAGAAGACTTTCAACGGCTTGTTGAGTCCATTCCACGTCGAGTTGCTGCACTTCGCCGGGCGAAAGGAGGGCCGACACGATATTAAGAGGTATCCCATGACTTTTGTCACTTCAGTGTATATACGTTATTATAAGACTGCAAATATTAAAAGAGACATATGTGATATTACTAAACATAAATTACATTTATCTGAAGGCATAATTTCTAAGAATAGCTTAAAACAAGATTTTTATCAATAAATATTTTTATTATTAGTTTTGTGCTCTAAAATCATAACAAAAGAATCAACAGAAAGAATCTTATTTATAATCTTATAATAAAATTTCTTTTAATTCTTTGTATATTGAATTTTAAATTTTGTCATCAGTTTTTCAGAATGAAATTTTAAGTAAAATAATTCTTCATTGGCGCAATAGCTCCATGATGAGCCAAGGTCATCTACCAACTGGCAGATTTCGAGTGAGGAGATGTTTTCTTTTACGGGGTAGGGCTATCAGCCTATGGCCAACGTTCTACAATCCTATTAGACAAGAACCTATGGTTTAAAGTAAATTCAGAACCATTACAAACATCCATGGCACAGCCGGGACATGTACCCGAAACCTGTGGCACCGAGTGCTGCAGTGCTGGTAATTCGGCTATCAGACACCTTCCCCCACCCTGTCTAAAATATACAAGAATAAAATTATAAAAGAAAATTCTGTATTCCTAAATTTAAATTTTATAGAAACAAAATAATTCCTATAAGAATTATAAATAACGTATAAAAACAGATTTTGTTCAGATATTGAAAACTACGAGTTGAATGATATATCTTTCAAAAAATAATTTTTACATTTGGTAAACTTGAAAACGCCATTAATATTTTCAAAACTTAAAGATGATGACCAGGACTCAATGTCACTTACTTTATGTAAAACATCAATGTAATTAAAATAAGACTAAAGACGTTTGCTACGAATCTAATTCTGGTGAGGAAAAAGCAATCAAGTCCGAAACGGCACCGCTACGTATACTTAAACCGAAAATAACCGAATTCATTGTAGGAAGTCGTTTACATTCGCACATTCAAGTCAATTAGAAATGCGTGATTTGCGACAATTAACATTATAATAAATGTCAAAATCGTGACGTGGGTTTCAAATATATTATAATGTATTCTGAACTTTTTACTCGCTTATTAGTTTCTTTCACAGCTATTCCTCCCTCTCTATAAGTCATTTAGGTATTTCTGTTCGTCCTCAGTAATAAAAACTTATTTTTTTGGTAAATCTCTGATATTCTTTATGTTCATAACAACTTTCAGAAATATTTAGCATAGCAACATTTAACAAATTAATAATATACATATTCATATTACTGTAAACCATTTTAAAAATATTGACAAATTGTTATATGCATTATGTATACAACATTGGCACGTGTAACACTGTTCTTGTAGGATTAATGTTCTTGTAAATTAAAAACAGTGTTGCACATGCCGATGTTGTATACATAATGCATACACAATAATAATTTTATTTTAGAAATTGAATTCTGCTGACATAATATCTATCCATCAGATATGATTAAAAATCAAAACACTCTTAATAACATTAACAATATTTTCTAGTAACAACATTTCTTTGTAAATATTATGTGTCAGACTTATAAATCACATCCTTTAAAAAAAAATAGAAATCAAGAGGGGAAATCTTTATTTCTTTTCCTATACTTTCCAAAACACATATATTTTTCTTTCTAACTATTGCTTTTTTACTATGAGACTTACAAGTCACATCTTTAAAAGAAGTAACTTATAATCGTCCCAGATAAAGTAGGACGTCTTTTCCAATATTTTTATATTGACTTTCGATTCTCTATTGACTATTTCTTTCGGATATTATTGTTTAGATTGGAATATAGTTTAAAAAAAGGATCATGTTGCAAAATTTTTTAAGTATAACACTCTAAATCTATTACCTCTAAGAGAACAACGGGGAGGGGAGTATACCGCATAATAGGCAATTTCGTTCAACACTGTTATTGTGGTTAAAAGTATAAGGAATGGCTTTGGAGTGTCTGCCTATAAACTTATAAGATAGGATCTCTTTTCCTATATCTTAATATTGACTATCGATTCTCTATTGACTACTTCTTTTTTATCTTATTGTTTAGATTGTAATATAGGTTAATAAAGGATTATGGTTGCAAAACAATTTAAGTATACTACTCCAAATCTATTCTCCAATTAGAGAAGAACTGGGGGAGGGGAGTATTCCTTACATTTCATTGTTATTGGTGGTTAAAAGTACACTGTTATTAGTGGTTAAAAGTACAAGCAGTGACTTTGGACTAACTGCCTATAACGAGGAAGGAATACATGTCAAATTAAACCTGCCCACCTTCTGGCTTCTCATCCCAATTAGAAGATTCTTGGATTTGAAAGAAATCAACATCTTCCTTTAGAATTTCTGCCCATAAATTTTTAAGGTATACCTCCTTTAATAAAAATTACTGTCTATAAATATTATTAAATCCGATGGTTACGCCAGAATTTGGCATTTCTTGAGACAACTCCGCCATTTTGACCGATACAATATGTATTGAATGAATAAGATCTGTCGTAATTCTGGGCACCATGGCAAATGATGTGCGCTATAATACCACAGCCATATCTGATTCGAAGTATTACCCTATACCGAACAATTCTTTCTTGATGGACATTTTTAAATGAAATAGATGCCTCGAAATTATACTACACAGGAGGAAACTTGGAGTCAAGCTCCGTTGAAAACAGAGATGGGAGCGGTATTACAAAGAAGCCGACAAATCAGAGATCTTTTGAAATCTCTGAAACTATCTTACGAGGGCAAAATTACCACTGCTTATAATTTGTATTTTTACCACTATTGCTTGAATTATTTATTTTTTTTGTTCCAATTCGTGTATTTATATAATATTCAAACTTTGCAATAATAGACAGTAATTTTTTAAAACCAATACAATTTGTTAAAATCAAGTAAAAAAACTATTTTTTTTAACATTGGATTACTATAACAAAAAAATATTTTTATACTACTCGTGTATATCGAACTGAAATAATTTTTTTCTAACTTATATAGATATAGGTAGAAACTTTGGCGATCAACGCTTCAACTGAACATGATGATGTAACTTATTCTTATTTTTTGGCTTATTTTTGCCAACTTTTAACAAACCCTAGAAATTAGTTAAAAATTAGCATCATTAAAATTGTTGATCAAAATAAAATATTTTATGCTGAATGTCAAACAACATTCCAATCATGTTCAGCTGCCTGATATTCAATTAGCTAGATCTCTGGCCTATGGTACCTTAGTACCATAGGCTTCAGGTTTGAATCTTGGCTGCCGCATGGTTTCTGTTAGTGGTTCGGAATCCAGGTGGAACTGTAGGTCTTGATATAATTATCATAAGGAGTGCAAAAAGTGATAGTAGTGCGACGAACCAAGCCAAGTCAAACATGTTCAATGCTATAATCATGAGTTCAATATTGGCAAGTTCTCGTGCAAAATTAGGTAAGTAGCTATCAACAATTTGATATTTTTAACCTTAAAAAATCTCTAACATCTTGTTAAATCTCCAAATTGATATAATTTTTCTAAATTATGTACAGTAAGACACTTTTTTCATAGCCGTATGCGATTCCCATAATGTTGGTTGCGGTATATAATTCCAATAATGTTCCATCTAATTTAATTATTTACATTTTGCTCATTTTTGTTATCCAAAAAAATCTTATTAACAATATCTTAATCCCTTAACATCATTGAAAACTAGCGCCGAAATCCAAATCTCCTTCAGTGTCCAAACATGTCAGCAATCCACTCCACGCCGATTCCAACCACGGAGAACTGCAGTACCTGTACTTTTATGCAAATAAAACACGAAATTGCGTGTGGCTAATCAGAGCTTTCATTTTGCCCATTCCTCATATGTATGTGTATAAATTCGCCGTGTTATTAATTGAAAGTGCAAAATCAATGTACTAGCTGGGCGTCGTCGGGGCCCGAAATAAATGAAATATAGACCGGTCGGAAAACAAAAAACCAAAGCTATCGGAGGAAGAAAATGAGGAAAATAAATAGAAAAAAACTGGGCGTCGATGAAAAATGCGTGTGGAAATTACTGCTCGCATATCTAATGAAATGCATTTTCTCGCTCGTTAAAACAGCCGATGTTCCTGTCGCCAAGTGCAAACATTTGGTCATGTCGTTAGCGCCCGAGTTGACGCCTGCAGAACGATTTGGTTTCTCTCTTGGAACGTCCCTTTGCTGTGGGATTGGGTGACAGACAACCCGTTCTGGAAAGTGAATCTTTAAAAGTTCAGAAGAAAAAAATTTGGAGATTAAGAAAAACCGGACTGATAAATAGAAAAAGTGATTCGTCATGTGATTCATCGTTCATTCGCCCTATTCGGATAGATTATGATGACAGTAATTATGTCGGGATAGCTGTAAGAAAATCCCCATAAAAGTCTCATTGAACGATTTGCATTCCCGGACGGTCAATTATATAAATATGGTATTGGAAATGTTCATTTTTTTAAACACCAACAATTAACAATAACAGAAAACTTTATCGGTGGTTCAAATTACAGAAACAAAATGACTTAATTACAAAAGATGGCGTAACTTATATGTAATCAATTAGTAACGATTTTCTTTTTCCATGTTCTTTTTTAATCATTGTTTCCATGAGATGGTTCAGTTACTAGTGCTCTGGTCCTCGATGCCACAGGTTTCGGGTTCGAACCGAGAGTTGTCATGGAGGTTTGTAATGATTCGAAATCCAATTAGCCGTAGTCCTGATCTAATATTACTGCAGACCTTTCATCGTAGGGATGACAACCTACCACCTATACGTCACGAAGCCAAGTGAGATTTCTACCTACAGGTGCTCCTTCACAACAGAAGATGCTGCCCCCTTTCTGTCCTTCCATGAAACCACACGGGTTCTTTGACTTGGTCTAAATGTTGCTGTATCTTTCATTTTGCCCATTCCTCATATGTATGTGTATAAATTCGCCGTGTTATTAATTGAAAGTGCAAAATCAATGTACTAGCTGGGCGTCGTCGGGGCCCGAAATAAATGAAATATAGACCGGTCGGGGAAAAAAAAAAAAACCAAAGCTATCGGAGGAAGAAAATGAGGCAAATAAATAGAAAAAAGAAAAAACTGGGCGTCGATGAAAAAATGCGTGTGGAAATTACTGCTCGCATATCTAATGAAATGCATTTTCTCGCTCGTTAAAACAGCCGATGTTACTGTCGCCAAATGCAAACATTTGATCATGTCGTTAGCGCCCGAGTTGACGCCTGCAGAACGATTTGGTTTTCTCTCTTGGAAAGTCCCTTTGCTTTGTGATTGGAATGACAGGCAACCCGTTCTGGAAAGTGAATCTTTAAAAAATTCAGAAGGAAAAAATTTAGAGATGTGAAAAAAAAAACCGGACTGATAAATAGAAAAAGTGATTCGTCATCATGTGATTCATCGTTCATTCGCCTGTTCGGATGACAGTAATTATATCGGGATAGCTGTAAGAAAATTCCCATAAAAGTCTCACTGAACGATTTGCATGAATGGACAATCAATTATATAAATATGGTACCACAGCTAGGTTTTTGGCTGCGTAGCCACCATCGTTTGCATTCGATGACCGTGTGACTTAGCGCTCTGGCACTTGGCGCCACAGGTTTCGGGTTAATTTGGTTTGTCGCTCTATGGTCATCTTGTGTACACTTTACGCTAATTAGACCGGGACCTACAGCTTAACATGGATTCGAACTACTCACAAACAGTCATGCCTCCGCCAGGATTCCAACCTGTTGGCTGTCCTACCACAGGCTAGAGCGCTAGCCAACTGGCCATCAGGCTACCGTTTCGGATTAGAGTCTCGGCTGTGAAACGGATGTTTGTAGTGGTTTGGTTTACCACTTTAAACCGTAGGTCGCGATCTAACATGACTGTAGAGCGTAGGACTGATAACCCTACCACGTAAAAAGTCACTCTTCTACCTACCTGCTCGCATATCTAATGAAATGCATTTTCTCGCTCGTTAAAACCGCCGATGTTCCTGTTGCCGAATACAAACATTTGGTCATGTCGTTAGGGCCCTAGTTGACGCCTGCAGAACGATTTGGTTTCCCTCTCGGAACGCCCCTTTGCTTCTGGATTGGAATGGCAGACAACCCGTTCTGGAAAGTGAATCTTTAAAAAGTTGAGAAGAAAATATTTAGAGATCGAGATGTGAAAAAACCCGGACTGATAAATAGAAAAAGCTCGTCATCATGCGATTCATCGTTCATTCGCCTGTTCGGATAGATTATGATGATAGTAATTATATCGGGATAGCTGTAAGAAGATTCCCATAAAGTCTTCATTGAACGATTTGCATTGATGGACAGTCAGTTATATAAATATGGTATTGGAAGAGTTTGGTTTTTTTAAACTCCAACAAATGACAATAAAGGAAAATAACTCTGAAAAAAATTTAATCGATGATTCAAATTATAGAAATAAAATGACTTAATTACAAAAAGATGGCGTAAGTTATTTGTAGTCAATTAGTAACGGTTTACTTTTTCCATTGTTTTGTTTGTCGCTCTACAGTTCCTTTTTGCACATTTTGGGCTAATCACACCGGAACCTACAGTTTCTCATGGATTCCGAACCGTTAACAAACATCCATGCCACCATACCATTTTTCCATCAGCCATCGTTGTTTATCTCTGGCACTCGGCGCCACAGGTTTTGGGTTAGTTTGGTTTGTCATCTTGTGCACACTTTATGCTAATTAGACCGGGACCTACAGTTTAGCGTGGATTCCGAACCACTAACAAACATCCATGCCACCTCCAGTATTGGAATCTGAAGCATGTGGTATCAAAGGCCACAGCGCTAGCCAATTGGCCATCAGGCTGCCGTTCGGGATTCTCATCTCCGTCTGCCGACTCGGCTGTGCCACGGATGTTTGTAGTGGTTTGGAATCCACTTTTACCGTAGGTCCCGATCTAACTTGACTGTAAAGTAGAGCCCGACAAACCTACCACGAAAAACCACAACCCTACCACATTTTCTCGCTCGTTAAAGCAGCTGATGTTCCTGTCGCCAAATGCAAATATTGGGTCATGTCGTTAGCGCCTCAGTTGACGCCTGCAGAACGATTTGGTTTCTCTCTTGGAACGTCCCTTTGCTTTGGGATTGGAGTGACAGACAACCCATTCTGGAAAGTGAATCTTTAAAAAGTTCAGAAGAAAGAGATTTGGAGATATGAAAAAACCTGACTGATAAATAGAAAAGTCTCGTCATCATGTGATTCATCGTTCATTCGCTGTTCAGATAGATTATGATGACAGTAATTATATCGGGTTAGCTGTAAAAATTCCCATTAAAGTTTCATTGAGCGATTTGCATTCATGGACTTTCACTTATATAGATATGGCATTGGAAATGTTGGTGTTTAAAAAAAAATAAACAATTGGCAATAAAAGAAAATAACTTTGAAAAAAAAAATTTAAACGGCTGTTTAAATTACGGAAAAAAATTACTTCATTACAAATAAGGTGGGATACGTTATTTGTAATCAATGCTAACGATTTGTTTTCCATGAACCACCACTGTTTACATACGATGGTCGAGTGGCTAGCGCTCTGACTCTCGGTGCCACAGGTCTCGGGCTTGGTTTGGTTTGTTGCTCTACGATAATTTTTTTGCACACTTTGGGCTAATATACCTGGATCTGTAATTTAACGTGGATTCAGAACAAACAGTAATAAACATCCATGCCGCCACCAGGATTCAAACCTGAAGACTGTGGTACCAAAGATCAGAGCGCTAGCTAATTGGTCATCAGACCGTTAGAGTCCCGGCGGTGCAATGGATGCTTGTAGTGGTTCGGAATCCACTTTAAGCCTTAGATTCCGATCTAATATGATTTGCAAAGTATAGGGACGTCAACCCTACCCAGTAAAAGATCAGCATCATGGAGAATCAGAAGATGCACCCACCCCCATTTCCCTACTTCCGTGAGACCATATGGGTTCTTGGACTTGGTCTAGAATATTGCTGTCTACCAAGGGGGATAAGAAACAATGTATAAATACATGAGACAACCAATTCAAGGAAGGATTCAAAAAGAAAATTTTCCAGATCGTAAAACCACACAGATAAATGGAAAAATCACATAATGTATTCATGTACATTTTTAGGGGATGGGGAAAGAGGTTATTGGTGGCCCTTAGGTTCTTTTACTATATACCACGAATATTTTGATGACAGGTGATGAAGAGCCAAACTTCTTGGAGGATTTTTAAGTAAATGTTTCGCATTTGTGTGTCGTAGGAGAGAATATCCGATAAACTCCCATGAGGGTTTTTCTATCGATATGAGAAGCTTTGCGCGCGCTAACCCAAACGTCACTAAATTTCATCGTTTCTGAAAGCAATGGCTATGGGATCAAGTTATCAATTTAAACCCTCCCTCGCACAAGTTACCACTGAGTCATGAACCAACAATGGATGTTATATACACTAAATTTGAAAAAATTTTAAAAAGGAAGCATGTTTAAGGAAAAAAATTACAGTAGAACACGAGTTAAAATATAAATAAATTTAAAAAAAAGCAATCGAAATACTTTTCATTCAAATAACTATGAGTAATACACAATTACAGAACTAAATGTAGGCAGAAAAACAGCTACAACTCTCATAAGATTAAGTATGAAACACCACAAAAATATGAAAATTTCTGCTGATGAAGTTAAAAATACCAAAAATGTGGCAACTGCCCTGATGTCGAGCTTACTTGATTGGCAAGCTTTTTGCATCCGCCATGCATTGTTTGGACAATTCCTCGGAAAGGTTTATACTCCAAACTGACAATCAATATAGCCAATATTATTCGGGTGCACCAAGATATTTGATTTTCTTGTACTCTTCAGGGGATACGACAACAACAACATGAATAATACAGTAATTGCAAACTATAAAAAAAATCAAACGCGTATTTAGCAAACACAGACTAAAAAAAAAAAAAAAAAAAAAAAAATCCTTTCGCTAATTTTAATTTATGAATGTTTCAAAATATTTCAACGCATATATTTAACGGAATTTAAAACACTGATCCTTATCTTGAAAAGATTAAGTAAAATTTTTTTTTTACTGTGTAATTGACAAAATTATTTTATTTTTACAGTCAGTGTCAGTCAATAGGAAACAAAAGTCAATATTATTATCATTGCAAGTAATGAGAATGACAACAATGACTGAAATTCTAATTATATATGGTTTCGAAATACTGTTTTCATTTAATTTAATCGAAATGTATAAAATCGTAAAATACCTCTTCTGTGTTTTTACACTGTTTTTACACCAATTTTTGATGCTTTTAAATTCTAAAAACACAAACTGACATTTTAAATTTTATTTATTAAACGATATTTGAGAATGCTATGAGTTCAATAGCAAAACAGGTTCTACATAAGATCTAATAAATATTTTCTCTCATTTTTAAGTTAAATTATTTATTGCTTTTAATTTTTACCCCCTTTTTTTTTTTTTTTTTTTTTTTTTTTTTGTAAAGAATTTTCTAAATTTTAATAATATGTTGCCTTTTATGAGACTCACTTTTTCGTTATGCTGAAAAATCAAAATTTTTTTTAAAAACATTTCTTTTTAAAACAATAATTTGTTTCTTCTTTTTTTTTTTTATTTATTAACTAACATAAATTATTTTATGTTCATTTTATCTATATTACTTCAGAAATTTGGAAAATTTTTGATTATTTTAAATGATTTATTGTTATCTCTTGTTATTAATTGACTTTAAGTCCCTACATTGATTGATAATGATCTTTAATTATCGATTAATTGACTTTTTCGTGACTAATTAACGAATACCATTACACAACAGAAAATCCGTGTTTAATTATTATTATTATTATTATTTATTTATTATTATTATTATTATTTTTTTTATTATTTTTTTTTTTTTTTTTTTTACGAAATTAAAAGAATAAAGACACGTATCAAAAGAAATCAGCTCTTTATTTTTTCTCTCTTTTACTTTGCATTCTAATTTTGTAGACAATCATTCATTATTACTATTGTGTTATCTTTTATCTTTTCTGTTTACTTGTATGATTAAGTTGAAATATTTGCAGAAGATTATCTCTAATTACCTATTATAGATTAAACAATTTTTATATCCTTAATTTAAAAAAATCCTCAATTGTTATTTTGATTTAAAATGTGTAAAAAAATATAAAATTTTGTAATACCTCGTTACAGCCACTTTTCGTTCTATAACGCATTTGAATATTTTACGCGCTCTTTTAGAGCGAAATAAATAAATAAATAAAAATAAAAAAAATAAAATATTTATCCTATTTATTTATATCCTAGACAAAGTCATGTATTATGTTGTGTTCTCCTGTCATGTAATGATATATTGCTTTGTTATAGTTTAATAGAAAAATTAAATTATAGAATTTTGTTTAGAAATCGGTTGTTAAAATTGTATATGTATATATTTACACATCCTATACAATATTTTCCACATTTTCTTAAAAAGTAAGATTTGATAAAATCTACAAATTAAGGTAGTCAACATTTTTTTTTTTCTCATTCAAAATTTAAAAAATTTCTCTACCAACATGATGATGGAAGTTTACAATGCTATCCGTCGTTTAGTAATCATCAAATTCTACTTTAAATTCTGAATTTGTCTCACTGACATACAGCGCCATCTGATGATCTTTCGGTTAACAAAAGTAAAGTTAATTTGATTTTGAATGATTTGAGAAATGATTATTTTTATGATGTTACTTTCTTATAATACCTGAAAATGGTTATGAAACTTGTATGTTAACCATTAAAAATATTCATATATTCAATGGTTTTATTCACTTAAAGAGAGAATAAGTTGCATTCAGCAATTTTTGTTAATTTAATAATTTTTAAAATAAGTATGATTTCTTTTTAATATAATTTTAATAATTGAGGAAAATAATGCAATTATCCATGGCAATTAATTTTAAGTTTGTTTTGATAGATATTTATTTTAAGATGTTTATTAATTTTTTTTATTTAACCATTTTTTTTTTTTTAAATTAAGAACTTTAAATTTCATTGCATTATTCTTCTAGTAAAAAAGATATAACTTGGCATCAAAATATATGGAAAACATCAAGCAAAATGTATTTTAGATAACATAATACGTAATTATTATTTCTTATATATAACATAATTTTATTATTATATACATAATTATTATTTCTTTAAAGTTAAGAGAATGAATAAAATATTGAATAAACTATTTATATTACTTATTAATAACAGTTAGAACATTTATTAATTTTATTCTGTATAACTCAATATCCAATAAATTTTACAATTATGTGCATTTTCAATTATAGTCTTTATAATTAATTTAATAATATGTTCTTGAAAGCAAAATTAAATAAAATTTAATTCCAATTTTTATAATATTTAAAATTTTCTCAATTAAAACTTGAAGAGAAAATATTTACAGTTTTTAAAGACAAGCAGGCGATAGGATATTAGGTTATATTATTAGGTTATTATTCTTAGGTTATATTTTTCTAGTTAATATTTTATAATATCAATTTTTAAAGCATGACTATAAAGTTTAAAATTCAATTACTAAAAATTAATTTTAATCAAGTGTACAATTTCAAATCCTCTGTTAATAATAATTTGGTTTATTTCTTCGTTGAAAATTTAAAAGTCAAATTTAAAAATTTAATACTTCTTTTTCTATTTATTTTCTATCGACACACTGCTTAAGATTACTATTATTTATAAATGATCAATGATTTATTTTGAACTGCTTGTGAATAACCAAACTATTATCTCAGACATCTACTGTCGACAAGAGAATTTAAAGCAGGCTTTACTCGCTAAACAACCTGCATTATTCAATAGAATATATGATGAATCTTCAAATAATAATAATTAGTATTATAATAACGCCCAGTCTCACACCGCACAAATAATTCAAAAGAACTGAATGAATTAAGATAGGAAAGTTTATCTCATCAACCAGACATTACCCATCAGATTATTATCTACTTAGGTCTCTCTAGCATTTTCTTGATGGCAAAAATTTCAATAATAAGCGGGTGATTAAAATTCTCTTAACGAGTATTTTGCTGCAAAATCAAAAAAGTTCTTCCAAAATGGAATCCAAAACTTGCTCGAAATATAGTTAAATGCCATAGAAAATGATAAAGAATATATTAATGATTAAATATGTGCAACAACAAAATTTTTGTCGCTTCAAAATTGTGTATCTAAATCCTGCATTATTTTCTTTTCAAACTAATATTTAATTTTGTGATACATTTTTGAAAAATAAAAATAAAATAAAAATTTATGTTCGACAAATAATACTTTTGGATCTTTCTTCCAATACATCATATACATATAGTTGGATTGGAAGAGAGGATTGGATTGGATCTAAGCCTACTAACACCTACTGGACTGTAAAAAATCCATTGGGCTTTGGCATTTGGATCTAAAAAAACTTATTGCATCTAAACAACTCAAGCCATTTGGATCTTAACAACTTAAGAACTATTAACTCTACCTTCTCAACAAAATACCCAACTCTGATTTGCAATTCCTTTAAGACTGCAAAAAGATAAAATTTGAAAGCATCAGTTGTACAATAATAAAATAAGTCTATTTTTATCAACAATAAACACCACTAGAAGTTTCAAATACGTTGAGACTGAGCTACAAATAGAGCAATTGGAGATATTTCGAACCATAAAGACATCCAATGTCCTAACAACTAGGCAGTTACGATAATCTCAAGTTACATCTAAAGCAATTTCAATCGCTTTACATTTCACATAATCTCCTTTTAGAAGAAAGATTATGTGAAATATCTTTCAAGAAGAAAAAAGTTTCAATACTTCTTTTTGTACTTCGACAAAAAATTGAACTTATACCATAAATAATACGCAAAAACAAACGAAGAAAAATCTTTGACGGAAATCAGGGAGGACTTTTAGTGGTGACTGCACCAATTTAGGGTAGAAAACCCGGAAACGCTTGAGCCCACCAGCCAGCCTGATTGTCTGTAAAAGACGCTTTTACAGATTGTCACAATTACATCGTCATTTCTGAAACCAGTAGCATAAACCGCCAACTCTGTAACCTCCTACAAACCAATAGCGCGTGTTGCCACTGAAAATCAATCAATATTAAATAGTTTGATTTTTGAAATTTTCATTATTAAGTTGGAAGATTAAATCTTCAGAATCCGAATATTTAATTTCTTATTTATATATGTTTGCTTACATTTATCATTATTCTTACTTATTAATACTAAATTGAATTTAACTGTTAATAGCTAACTAACTAACTAACTTCCGTGCACTACAGCCCATAGTGGACCAAGGCTGCCTGCCCACTGGCAGATTTAGAGACAAGTTTGGTTTATAGCTCTACGGTCATTTTGTGCACACTTTAAGCTAATTAGACAGGTACCTACAGTTTAACATGGATTTCGAACCACTAAGAAGCATCCATGCCACCGCCAGAATTCGTATCAGAAGCCTACGGTACAGCAATTGCAGCAATACAGTAAAAGTTGAAGAGCTAGTAGCTAATTAGCCATCAGTCCGTTTCGAGACAGGAGATGGTTTCCTTTTACAGGGTAGGGTTGTCAACCCTACGCCCAATGCTATACAATTATATCAGACCGGCACCTAAGGTACCGTTAAGGGGTTGACATTTATAAATTCAAATATGTAATTCATAACGATAATACTTTTTACAAAGCAGCATATAAGTGATGACATTCATTATATTATTCCTTGCATTATATTATAAATACTTAATATTGAGTTTTCCTATTGAAGGGAAAAAAATATTAATAAACATTTCGTATAAAAAAAATGATGTGTGTTCATTTCTAGAGCACATTATGACTTGTGTCCGAACACAAAAATCACGGCAATTCTTGTATACTTAAATTATCCATTTTAAAGATAGTATTCTAATATAATTTGCTATTCCGCCGATATCTACAAAAGCAAATTTGAAATCGCCAACAAAGATAGTAAAAGGATTCTCTCATAAGACGGAATATCAATAGATTGATTTACATATCAATCATATTTTTATCTATTAACACAATAATCAGGCTTCCAAGAATCTGATAGTGGATTGAAGAAATGATAATATTGAAGAGAACAGATTTGTTAACTTGTCTGTGACTATCTTTATTTAAACTATATTTTTCTAATCCTTAGATAACTACGTTGAGATCATTACTTACAGAAACGAAAAGTGATTATGACAACATAGACTAAGTCAGATTATTTAAAAGGTAATTAATTCGTAAATATTCCATGTACATATTAAATTAATAAATGTAATATATAATAACACGTAAATATTAATTAATATGTTTAAGATGTTTAATGAAATATCATTAATGAAAACTATATATAGTAATATATATAAAGCTAAATATAGTAATATTAATAAGAAAAACTTTATTCAAAACACCAATAAAATCTCAAGAGACTTTCAAAAAAAAAAAAAGTAGTACAATTTTTAGTACTTTAAATTTTTTTTTTTTTTTTTTTTTTTTTTTTGTAAATTGTACATAACTTCTTCTTCATTGGCGCGATAGAACCTTGGTGGGCCAAAGCCATCTGCCAGATTCCGAAACATGAGATGGTTTCTTTTTACGGGGTAGGGTTGTCAGCCCTACACCCAAAAACTCTACAGTCATATTAGGCAGGGGCCTACGGTTTAAAGTGAATTGCGACCACGATATGCAAGCTAAAAAATACGGGGGGGGAATGGCAGCATCATAGAAGCCATTAAAAAGTTTTTCTACAAAAAATGTATAAATAAAAAAAAACCAATACTTTTTGCCCATCAATCAAACAAAAGGAAGACATTTTAATGTTTTACTTTACATAAAATGATAAAAATCCTATTAGATCGGGACCTACGGTTTAATGTAGTTTTCGAACCACTACAAAAACACCCTTGGCACTGTCGGAACTCACCCGCATCATGTGATACCGAGGGCCACAGTTCTAGCCACTCGGCCGTCAGGCATACAGTGTATAACTTGAAAGATTAAAAAAATCAAAATCTCAACATTTAAATCTTTTTAAACCTGATAAATAAGATTTGATTGTTGACTAATTGATTGATTTTTATAAAATTAGGTTGTTAAAATCAATAAAAACAATAGTTCTTACAAAAAAAAAAAATCAATTAAGATGGAGGTATGCGAAGTTGCATAAAATGCTTTTAAGTATTTAATTTTGCATAGAATTATTTTTTAAAATCGGAACTATTCATGTTGGACAAACAATACTTTCGGATCACTTCTCGAATCCCTATTACGTTTCCGATTCGAATACAAAAACCCGCGGCAGCTAAACAATTCAGCGGCAGATAAAATCTCAACATTTAATCTCTAACAACACAAAATCTCAACATTTAATCTCTTTTAGACTAACAAATACAATTTGGTTATTAACTAATTGATTGATTTTAATAAAATTAGGTTATTAAAGTCAATAAAAACAGTAGTTCTTACAAAGAAATCAATTAAGATGGAGATAAAATCTCAACATTTAGTCTCTAACAACACAAAATCTCAACATTTCACAAAATCGACAACACAAAATCTCAACATTTAATCTCTTTTAAGCCTGATAATTATTTGGTTATTAACTAATTGATTTGATTTGATTTGGTGGTTGTTAACTAATTGATTGATTTGATTTGATTAGATTTGCTCATTAACTAATTGGTTGATTTGATTAGATTTGATTAATAACTAATTGATTGATTTGATTTGACTAGATTTGATTAAACTAATTGATTGATTTTTATAAAATTAAGTTGGTAAAGCCAATGCTTAAAGGCTATAAGAAAATCAGCCAAAAGAAGAAAAAAAAGAAGTCAAAAGAAATCAAAAAGAAATCAATATTATAAAATCTTTCCATTTATTCTCTAACAACACAAAATCTCAACATTTAATCTCTTTTAAGGTTGATAAATATTTGGTTATTAACTAATTGATTGATTTGATTTCATTTGATTTGATGTGGTTATTAACTAATAGATTGATTTTTATAAAATTAAGTTGTTAATGTCAATACAAACAATAGCTCCTACAAAGAAAATCAATTAAGATTGCGATATGCGAAATACTTTTAATTTTGCATAGATTATTTTTAAATCGGAACTCTTCATGTTGGACAAACAATACATTTCGAATCACTTCTCGAACTCCATTACGTTTCCGATTCGAATACAAAAACCCGCGGCAGATAAAATATCAACATTTAATCTCTGACAACTCAATAGTTAATCTCTTTTAAGACTAATAAATACGATTTGGTTATTAATTAATCAATGTTTATAAAATTAAGTTGTTAAAATCAATAAAAACAATAAAATCAATTGTGATGATGATAAAATCTAATTGATTTCTATGGTTGCTCTAATCTAATTGATTTCTATTCAACATTTAATCTCTAACAACACAAAATCTCAACATTTTACAAAATTGACAACACAAAATCTTAACATTTAATCTCTTTTAAGCCTGATAAATACGATTTGGTTATTAACTAATTGATTGATTTTGATATAATTAAGTTGTTAACGTCAATAAAAACAATAGTTCTTACAAAGAAATCAATTAAGCTTGAGATAAAAAAGGCGAGGTTATATTACAAAGCTTTTAAGTATTTAATTTTGCATAGAATTTTTTTTTAAAATCGGAACTCTTCATGTTGAACAAACAATACATTTCGGATCACTTCTCGAACTCCATTACGTTTCCGATTCGAACACAAAAAGTCGATGGGCAGCTAAACAATTCAGCGAGAGATAAAATATCAACATTCAATCTCTAACAACACAAAATCTCACCATTTAATCTGTTTTTAGACTAACAAAAACAATTTGGTTATTAGATAATTGATTGATTTTTATAAAATTAAGTTGTTAGATCAATAAAAATAATAGTTCTTACAAAAAATCAATTAAGATAGAGATTACATGTTAAGATTTTGTGTTGTCAATTTTGTAAAATGTTGAGATTTTGTAAATTTTTTTGTATTGTTAGAGATTAAATGTTGATTAAATGTTGAGATTTTGTATTGTTAGAGATTAAATGTTGAGATTTTGTATTGTTAGAGATTAAATGTTGAGATTTTACCTCCATCTCAATTGATTTCTTTGAACTATTGCTTTTATTGATTTTAACAACTTAATTTTTTTAAATATATTAATTAATAAACAAATTGAATTTATTGGGCTAAAAAGTGATTAAACGTTGAGTTTTTTTTTTTTTTTTTTTTGTTGTTGTTAGAGACTAAACGTTAATATTTTATCTGCCGCTAAATTGTTTAGCTGCCGTGGATTTTTTGTATTCGAATCGGAAATGTAATAGAGTTCGAGACGTGATTTCAAAGTATTGTTTGTCCAACATGAATAGTTCAGATTTCAAAAATGCTATACAAAAATTAAGTACTTAAAATGCAAAATTACATTACAATGCTTTTATCACCATCTTAATTGATTTCTTTGTAAGAACTATTGTTTTTATTAACGTTAACAACTTCATTTTATAAATATCAAACAATTAGTTAAAATCTGATCAAATCAAATCAATCAATTAGTTATTAACCAAATATTTATCAGGCTTAAAGATATTAAATGTTAAGATTTTATCTCCAACAACAATAAAATCAACATTTAATCAGAATCTCAACATTTAATCTCTAACAACACAAAAATCTCAACATGTAATTTCTTTTTAGACTGGTTATTAACTAATGGATTGATTTTTTATAAAACTAAGTTGTTAACGTCAATAAAAACAATAGTTTTTACAACGAAATCAATTAAGATGGTGATAAAATTCCAACATTTCTCAAAATCGGCAACACAAAATCTCAACATTTAATCTCTTTTAAGCCTGATAAGTATGATTTGGTTATTAACTAATTGATTGATTTATTTATTATTAACTAATTGATTGATTGATTGATTTAATCATTAACTAATTGATTGATTTTTATAAAATTAAGTTGTTAACGTCGAAGATTGAGATATTCGAAGTTGCATAACAATGCTTTTCAGTACTTAATTTTGCATAGAATTATTTTGAAATCGGAACTATTCATGTTGGACAAACAATACATTTCGGATCACTTCTCGAACTCCATTACGTTTCCGATTCGAATACAAAAAACCCGCGGCAGCTAAACAATTTAGCAGCAGATAAAATATCAACATTTAATCCCGAACAACACAAAATCTCAACATTTAATTTCTGTTAAGCCTGATAAAAATTTGGTTATTAACTAATTGATTTATTTGATGTGATTTGATTTGGTTATTAATTAATAGATTGAATTTTGTAAAAATAAGTTGTTAGCTTCAATAGAAACAAAGAAATCAGTTAAGTTGGAGATGAAATATCAACATTTAATCTTAAAATCTCAGCATTTCACAAAATCTGAACATTTAATCTCTTTTAAACCTGATAAGTACGATTTGGTTATTAGCTAATTGATTGATTTTGATATAATTAAGTTGTTAACGTCAATACAAACAATAGCTCTAACAAAAAATCAATTAAGATTGAGATATGCGAAATGCTTTTAAGTACTTAATTTTGCATAGATTATTTTTAAATCGGAACTATTCATGTTGGACAAACAATACTTTCTCGAACTCCATTACGGTTCCGATTCGAATACAAAAAACCCGCTGCAAGTTGCAAGCTAAACAATTCTTTTGTTCCTCCTCTAACTCTTTCATCGCAAAATACTCGATTGCTAATTTGCAATTCCGTCTGAGATCTCCAGAACTCAAAATTGAAATCATCAAGCACCACGATAATAAGAGGACTCGGCAGGTTTACATATCAATCATGTTCTTATCTATTATCGCAAACAGCATACTCCCAAGGAATCGTATGGTGGAACGCATGACAATATATTGAAGATTTGCTGGATTGTCTACCTACTACGGCTATCTTCAGGTAGAAAGAAAAAGAAAAAAAGAAAAAGTCTACGGGGCAGTTTTTCTAACCCTTTGATGTCTCCCCTTGAGTGAAGATTTAGAGGACAAATGATGTTTGGCTGCTCTCATGCAATGACAAATTTTGGAGATAGTAGTAGCGTGAGTAGAAAGGTCTACTGAACATGTGTATTTTTTTGTCACAATCTGGTGATTCTTAGGGGGATATGATGGAAAGTTTTTTAGATTTTTATTACGTTTCCATTTCTGGTCTTATCACTTTAATTTTTCTCATCGTTTTTTTTTCCTACATAAATTTTAATTCTTACTATATGCCGTTCTTTTGTTATTGGCCTTATTCTTTTTCCAAGCATGTAAATTTGATAACAAATTATCATGATGTTTTATAACCACTTGAATGAATGAAAAGTTATGATTATAGATAGATAGATTATTTATAGATTATTATAGATTTCGGTCTTTTAAATAATTACGCGAACTGAATTGTAAACGTTCTTTAATCTAATGTTTGATATGCATCTATTTTAAGAAAATGATCACTGTTGTAATCTTGGTTTTGATCGGAGTGATCCATCTTTAAAAGATTAGGTAAAAAAAAATAAAAAATTTGAAGATAGTTTTTTCATATATTTTATATTTTTACGAATAGATTAGATTGTGTCAAACAGTTGAATTACATTTGTTATTTTGTAAAATAACAATTCAACAGTTTAAAGTACACAATGTCATTTTGCATTATTTATGTAAAATTTCATTTATTGTTAAGTTATATTTGAAAGATTAATTTTCTAAAATAAATTATGCAAATAAGAAAATTTGATAGAAGTTCAATTTAAATGTTTTAAGTCACCAAATTATACACTTTGTGGTTTTTTTTTCAAAAAAAAAAAAAAAACTTAATTAGCTTTCAACTCGTTTAAAAAAATATATATCTTTTCAACAATACATAATATCTTTTATTGAAAATTCAAATGTACACAATTTTTTTTTTAATCTTTTATTTAATATCTTTTTTTTATTGGAAGAACAGCCCCATGGTGGGCCAAGGCCGTCTGCCCACTGGCAGATTTCGAAACAAGGGATTTTCGTTTTATAAGGTAGGGTTGTCTGCCCTACACTCTGCATATACGTCATATTAGACAGAAACCTACTGTTAAAGTGGATTAAGAACCATTACAAACATCCATGTAACCACCAGGACTCGAACCCGAAACCTCTGACACTGTGCGCCGGAGAACTAGTCACTTGGCCGAGAATTACGTTTAAAATTGAGTGCGTTATTCTTTCTCCAGTGAATACATAAAATTTATTTTTTTAAAATTAAATCGAAAATTAATATAATTCCTAATTAAAATATAAATTTCTAAATTATTTAAAACTCAATTTCGAAATGTTTATCTTAATTTTATATTTGACAAAATGAATTTTATTTATATATTTTTTGTGGGAAAATAAATGTCACATATTAAAATGCAAAAAGGGTCGTCATTGAAATATCTTTTTCATGACATTCTTACGAAAAATCTATAAATTTCATTTTTGTTTAGGTCCGACCAAGCTTAAACTATAAAACTTTTAATTCCATCATCATCATCATCATCATTAGTGTCTCAACAGCTCCGTGGTAGGCAGACCGTCTGCTTATTGGCAGATTTTGAGATAGGTCATGTTTTCTTTGTTTTACAGGTTAGGCTTGTCAGTCCTACGCCCAACACTCTACATTCATATTAGACTGGAACGTATGGTTTAAAGCGGATTCCTAATGCTGAATGCAAGTTGGTGTAATTTTGAATACCAACGCCACGCGGTGTTCCCAGGTGGTCACCTCTGAAGTACTGACAGCGCCCGATGATGCTTGCTTCGGCGACAAGTAAATATATATAACCCCCCCTCCATTAATTGTTCCTCATTTATTAAATCTTTTAAATCTTTTACATTTTATATATTTTGTCCATTTGCTAGTAAATGGGGAGAAAAGTCATTTTGGCCCAGGCGCCCCTGTTGTCCTGTTTCCTCACCCCGTCCTTCTGATTGGTTGATCCTAGCATCTGGGGGCATCCAGCTTCATTCTTTGCCATGGGATCTGCTAGTTTATGTACGTAATCTGATATTGCTACATATCAAGTAGTTATTGTAGTAGTAATTTCTTAAACTGAATTCCCATCAGATACTAAGATCGCAGAATATTAGCCAATCAGAATCCTGATCTCCTGCTCACTCAGGCTTATGATTGGTTGATGTTTGGCCTACACTTGATCTTAGTATCTGGTGGCATCCAACTTCCAGTTTCACTTGTTATAGGACCTGCGTGTTTGTGAACATAATCTGATATTGTTACATGTCAAATTAGACGTTAAAAAACAATAAATGAAACTCATATAATTAACTTTAAAAATTTATTTCAAACCAACTTATTATTTTATATTAGACTAAATTTTTCAACAAAATCTTTTCCCAACTTTGGAAACATTTATAAAAATAAAGTGGACTAGTAGATTTTCAAGTTGTAGCATGTGTTATGACATAAGTCTTCAGTTTAAATACATACAAAAAAAGAGTACAATAGTTGAAAATGTTATAAAAATAAGAAATGGACTTTTATACCTGTACCTTTCAAATGACATTTTAACCCTTTGTGTCTTCAAAAGGCAGCATAAATACAACTCACTACATTAAACTCTTTTTGAATACAATTTCATGACAAATTTTATACAATATCTCCAGAAAAATGTATTAAAGATAAAAAAAAAAAATAAGAATAAGATGTGTAAAATAAAATCAGAAAAAGATGTGTTAAATTATTACAGACACACATTAGTTCCCGTTTTAATGCAATCATTTTAGCAGTAACCAACAAATAGCATTCCGCAATGCTCAAATTCATTCGTGTAAATAATATTAAGTGTTGTCACTGATGGCATAAAAATATCATTAGATATCCATTTTAACATAATTTTACTCAGTATTTGCTGAATATCTTAACATTAATTCAAAAACGCATTCAATAGAAATGTGGATAATAAAAAGCCGTAAGCATTAACACATGAAAAGTTCATTTTAGAGAAAAATTTAACTCGAAAATTTTTTTTTTATCATAAGAATTTCTAGTGATGAATCATTTAATAATATCGATTCCAAAATATCATATTCAGATTGTTGAGTAATATCTTTTTCATTGTCGTATTGTATTTCATTGATTTTTCATGCATCATGCGTGACCATGAGAGAGATTTGATTGCCTGTAGTATATTGAATGTGAATTTGAAATAAGAAATTTGAATACTAGAAATGCTATCAGGCAAAAACATGGAACTCGTCCATTATAAATTTATGAGAGTCACACAAACACTTATTTAGGAATAACTTCTCTCTTGTCTAATAGATGATGGAAGTGTTTTAAATTTTATTATGATTGTGCGTGCATCTTATGTCATGTCAGTTATGGTAATTCCTATACTTTAAAATGAATTTCTGTTCAAAGGATGTATTATTTTTTTTTTTGCATGAAATGTATAACATAGGAGTGTTTTGAGGTAAGAATCTTGCTACATATTAAATTAGATTTTTTTTTTTATTTATGTAGTAAACTTAAAACAACGACAATGAATATTCTACGTTACATGTCAGTTTAATTTATATTAGTAAGAGTTTTTATCATAATGTCTTGTAAACTAATGAAAAAAGGCTGCAGTGAAAGTCATTCCATGTAATATAATTTATTTTCAAGAAAATTGTACATCGAGTATCATTATATATCACATGCAAAAATATAAAAAATAAAAATGTGATCATGTTTCCGCGAATTTTCATAAAAATATACTTATATATTTAAATTGCTTGTTTAACGTAAATTCGTGATTGTTAATGAAGGAAATGTTGAATTGAGAAATGACGCATAAGATGAAAATTATTTTATTTTACTGTTGTACATTACATTAATTTGATACTTTATTTTACCCATTTAAACTAAAACAAATTTATGAGAACAACATCATAAAGGAAATGCATTAATTCTGAAAGATCTAATCAATTCTAAAAGAAATGCAATCTACCGAAGCATCAGGTAATGATCTTCTTAATAAAATTGTCTCCTTCTGACCAAAAAAAAAAATAAAAATAAAAGTGAATTAAGTTTTTAAAAATCAAATAACAACAATTAAAAAAATTATGCGAAAAATGAAATTAAAAATTTTTGAATGAAATTTTAATTGCTAAATTTTGCCTATATTTGCCATACTTAAATTTATTGCCCTTTTGATTGCCATATATTGTTCCCCAGAGTCATAACAAAACAAATTGCATAGTTTAAGTTTAAAAAAATTTTTGATTTCTATCTACGGATGCTCCATCATAACAGAAGTTGCTCTATTTCCCTCCTTCCTAGAAGACCACATGGGTTCTTGGACTTGATCTAGAAGTTTTTGTCTGCCAAGTGGGATAAGAACAAACACACAAAAATTTCTGTGATACCTAATGATATATAAAATGTAAAGTATAATTTGTTGTTTAAGTTGTTTCTTATTCCACTTGGTCGACAACAACATCTAGATCAAGTCCATGGACCCGTGTGGTCTCATGGAAGGAAGGAAGGAAGAGGGGAGTAGCTTCTGTTGTGATGGAGCACTCGTTGTGGTCTGACTGGGCTCCGTGACGCTGAAGAAGGAAGACAGTGCCTTCCGGGAGGACTTTTTAGGGCGAACTATCCGCATATACGCATCGTATTGGAGAAACCCCGAAAAAACTCTCATCAAGTAGTCCGACTAACGTGATAAGACGATGAACATCACAAATGCCATCGAGTCTCATCGTTTCTTGAACCAATATCTACAACAAAGCCGCCAGCGGATTGAACCTCAGCTCTGACAACGCACATTGTCATTGTCTGCGCACATTGTCATTGAGCCACGAGTAGGGCATAAAGTATGATTTTAAAGAATATGTTTAAAAGTTCACTTTTACTGTTAAAGATGGTAATGAAACGATCAGATCATCACGGTCGTTAATATTTATGATAATTCTTGAAATAATGAGATTCAATGAGATAATTCTTTTGGGAACAGAATAATATCATTCGGTAACTGAATGAAAATTATTGCATAAAATACATTTGTAATAAGTCTGTAGATAATTTTGTTTAAATTTTGGTATTATTTAGTAAAGGAATGAACTTTCGAAATATTTAGAGTATGCTTTTTTGTCTTTTGAATAAATATCATAAAGGAAACAATGCGTTTTTCTTCTTTAAATACAATTGATAAACTATTCAAATATTTTTCCAATTGGATAACATTCCTAGATTTAATCAAGCGTGTCTTTCTAATGCTCGGACATAGGTAAAAGGCCTTTATTCAGAAAGTCATTGTTATGTTGACAACTTTATCAAAGGAATTCCACTTAGTTGTGTTAGTTTTGTTCTTCATATGGGAAAATTTTTTTCTCTAAAAGGTTTTCAATGTCAACCGTTCCGAATTAGAGGTGAAAACCATTCATTGTCCAACAATAATTTAGATTAAAAAAAAAAAATAAAAAAATAACCGAAATTTTCAAAAATTTATTTGCTCAGGAACCTATATGAAAGAAAAATAAACCTATGACCTAAACATAAACCTATATGAAAGAAAAATAAACATATGATCTAAAAATAAACCTATATGAAAGAAAAATAGCCTATGGCCTAAAACTAAAAATTATATGAAAGAAAAATAAAACTATGACCTGAAAATAAATATATATGAAAGAAAAATAAACCTATATGAAAAAATCTATGACCTAAAAATAAATCTATATGAAAGAAAAAAAACCTATAGGAAAGAAAAATAAAACTATGACCTAAAATAAATATATATGAAAGAAAAATAAACCTAATGAAAAAATCTATGACCTAAAAATAAATTTATATGAAAGAAAAATAAAAAGAAAAATAAATCTATGACCTAAATATAAACCTATATGAAAGAAAAATAAACCTATATGAAAGAAAAATAAACCTATATGAAAGAAAAATAAACCTATATGAAAGAAAAATAAACCTAAAAAAAAATCTATGACCTAAAAATAAATCTATATGAAAGAAAAAAAACCTATAGGAAAGAAAAATAAATCTATGACCTAAATATAAACCTATATGAAAAAAAAAATAAACCTATGACCTAAAAGTAAATCTATATGGTAAAAATAAAGCCGTGACCAAAAAAATAAACCAATATGTAAGAAAAATAAACCTAGGCCATACATATGATTTACTAATTTAGAAATAGTTTTTCAGTAAAATATTAGAAAGTAATTTACACTTTAAGATAACCATACAAATAAGCAAGATGTTGAAGTATAACAATTTTCGATGTCATTTCATTTTCCTGTTAAAGGATTAAAAAAAAAAAAAAAAAAAAAAAAAAGATTCAAGAAGAGTTAACCACTGAAATAAGAAGTATCTTGGGTATATTTTATATAAAAAAAATGGAAATATAGTTTGGTGTTAAAATAAAATAAAAATATTATTTTTATATATTTTGAAATTTCAATAAATTGTTTGAAATTCTAATAATAAACGCATAGAAATATCAATGTTTTAATGATTTCATGTTGGATTGTATGTGGCGGCCCAAATATTGTTTAGAATATACCCTAAAATTGAATTAAATTGTAAATGATAATCGGCAATGATTTTTATCTTTGTTAAAATCCATTTACAAGATTTTTTTTGTAATAATTCTGAAAACATTTATATATCATTCCAGTTCTTCCCCGTCTTTTCATTTGGGATTTTTTTTTTTTTTTGTTGTTGTTGTTGTTGATGTTCCCAACAAAAACTCTGCGATTAAGTTTCATGACCTCGGAAGCAAAAATCTATTCATTACGGAAAATAATAGTTCCTCAATTGCTCTTCATTAGTGGGAAATTGAAGCCACTCCTTTTTATTGTTATAATGTGAGAAATTAGTCCCCACTGGTGGCAAAACATGCTTCCTCCATTATTTTATCTGCTGTTATCAATGAATTATTGGCATCTTTCAAATTTGTCAAGGTGAGTATAGGTAAGGGTAGTAGAAATTTAATAGGATTAATTGAAGTGGTAGAAAACAATAATGAATTTCTTAATTTCACGAACATTTAGTTTGAGATTTATTTTGTATTTTTCAAAATAAAATTACTTTAATTATGAGTTTAAGTTAATTTTTTCTAAGCTTCTTAAAGATTTAATAATGATGTAAGAAAACTTTCAAAAACTGATTTAATTGAAGGTATATAACGTGATAAAAATAAACTAAAAATCGATGAAAAAATTGTAGTAATATTATGAAATAAATACCTTTAATAAAATTCATTAAATTTGAAAAAATTGCATAATTTCATAGATCATATAGTTTTATGTTATTTTTCATGACAAATATAAATGAAAGAATTGTTTTAAATGGATAGAAATAAGTACATACACACACAAAGAAAAAAAATAAACTAAAAATTACATTTGTGTAATTTTTTTTTTTTTTGGTTATGTACCTTATCTTGTGTTCTACTGTATTTCGCGAAATTAATAATCAATTACCTTTAATTAATTTCTTTTAGTATTAATTTTTTATTTATTCATTATTATTATTAAGAGTTTATAAATAAGTTAAAATAATTCTTGTTATCATTTTAAATTTAAATAATTTTATTTTAGGCCTGTATAAAATGTATATTTTAGGCCTGTATGGATGCTTGTAGTGGTTCAGAATCCACTTTAAACCATAGGTCCGGGTTTAATATGACTGTGGACATATGAATGACAACGCTAAAAAAGAAAACAGCTCCTGTTTCCGAAGCCTGCCAGTAGGCAAACGGCCATGGTCCAACATGGACTGTAATACGAGGGAGTTATTTAGTTTTAAATTTAAATTTAGGAAATTTACAAATTCACTGAAAGGAAACTTTCAGCTTCAATAGAACGAATGTTCTGATGTTTATGTTCATTTAATTAAAAATACAGAGATCTTGAAAACATTCAAAATTTTCTTTTAACACAGAGAGGATCGCAATTGTGGGTGGAAATGCTCAAGTTCAAATCCGTTAGCTGTATTTGTTGCAACACTGTTATCAGAAACGAGGAAAATCGATAGCGACTGTAAAAATCTTTAAAATTAATATTATCTTTAAAATTAATGTTATCGACAGGTGCATAGTGCGAAGTTTTCAAGATTTTCTTTCTTATAACTGGCAGATTCAGGCAGCTACCCCTAAATGTCCACCCTGAACCCAATATCCTTTCTTCATTACCCATCGATGGGTGTTTGTAATGTGCGCAGTAGTGGAACACGAAGCACATTGATGTAAAAAAAAAGCGAATTGGCTGTTAAATTTTTCAAAAATGCGATGATATTTTTATATTGACGTATTGTCCAAAATAAGTTAATGTATATGCAAGGAATCATGACATTTTTGATGAATGAATCAAAAACTAAAGGCAATCAAAGTCTTAAAATCCCGCCTTTTTAATTGAATGGACTGAAATAGTCAATTATTGTTCTTTCTTTACAATATAGAATTTTCAAGTAATTGTAAATTGGTACCCTTAATTATAAATAAAATTTGTTTACTATTAAATTAAAAATGTTCTACAGGATATCGAAAATAATCAGAAATCAAAATAGATGGATTTTTTTTTTCAAATCTGTATTAATGATTTGATGAATTACAGAAAAAAATAAAATCAATTCTAATTTCGAATCAAAATCAATCAATCAATCAATCAATCGAGCTAAATGAAGAGTTTTAAACATGGTAGGTTACCATATATGCTATGTAAAGCAATCAAAATAAAAAAATAGCCTTCGTAATATCAATTTTGAAACAATCAAAACTAATTAATAATTACTAATGATTAAGCTATCTTTTCTTGATTGAAAAGAAATTTATTGAAACTGAGAAGTAAAATAAGTTAAATATTGATATATTAAGGTTGGGTCATTTAAAAAGTAGCTTAAACTTGAATTTGGTCTGACAGATTGATGCACATTTTAAAAACATGCTTTAATGTCTTAAAACTTGCATTGGTATTTTCATGTACCCCTTCCCCCAGTTGTAACAGAATTTGATTGAATTACACATAGGAAGATTTACAAGGAGGCATTCTCTCTTGTGAGTGTTGTTGTTACTAATCACCCTCGTGCAGGAAAATCTACACTAGGTCCAAAAGCACTACATCACATGCGATCATCAAAAACCTTCCCTTGCTCAACCACCAGCTGCCTTCAGGAGGAGCCTAAACACATAAAGTGAACAGAACTAATGGAAAGGGAACAAGAACAAGTAGAAAAATCATGGCTAAGGGTAATACGCAGTTTCACTTTAGCGAGGAACCACGAGAGCTGAAGACTGAGTAAACCTCAAGATTCGCCTGCAGACATTAGCTGGGCATAATGGAACGACCTTCATGTATAGGGCTCGTTCCGCTTCCCCGTTCAGCCCCAGGAACATCCCCTCGCCACTATGAGGCTGACTGCAGGACTTGAGGGGGTCTTGTGAGAGAGTAATTCAGCTAAATCTCTATTCCAATAATGCACCCTGAATAACGCTGAACTTGCAGTCCATCTTCTGAATCAGTAGTGTAGAACTTCAAAGGGAACATCCATCTATAATAGTAGTGTAGGTTAATTGGGGAACGAAATAAACTAATATCTCGACATTTTCAGCTAAGTATTAGTTGTTGTTAGTTAAATTTAAATCGGAGGATTTTTTTTTTTTTTTAATAAATTCCTCAAAACAACTGTATACTTGAGAAACGGTAAGATTGGAATATATTAATATTCAAAATATTTGATATTTCCAGTGAAGAAAAAAAAAATGAATAATGTATTTGACGGAATAATGTATGATATATGTATATTAAAAATAAATAATTGATGTATATATTAAAATTAATTAATGATATTTATGCACCATGAACAACGCTAGATTTACAGCACATCTTCCGAATCAGTAGGGGAAAACTTCAAAGCTCAAATGGGCATTGAAATAAACTAATATATCGACATTTTCAGCTAAATATTAATTGTTTTGAAAATTTTTAATTAGCGATTTTTTTTAAATAAATTTCCCCCGAACAACTGTATATTTGGAAAACAGTAAGATTTGAATATATTAATATTCAAATTTTTTGATATTTCCAAAATTAATAATAAGAAATAGTGCCATTTTACTATTCGAGGAGCCATTTAATACGCCCGTCATGCTCCAGATTAAAAATGTTTTACGAATCCCACCAGAGCATATCAATAATTCGTGCCTCGCTGTTCAACAACCCTTTTATTTTGCTCTTTTTAACGATCTCAGCATCCTTCAGGGTGCGCATAAACGATCCAAATAAACAAATAGGGGGAGAGGAAGGAAAAACAATCAGATTCGAAAAGGGGAAAAAAAAGGGAAATTGACAAGTGACGAGAGTAAAAAATCATCGATATAAAAATGGGCATTTGTTAGGGATATATCAATGAATTGTAAAAACGTTTCGCACCATGAGCAAATCAGTGTTCCATATTTCTGAGCAGATATCACCACCTCCTCTTTTGCCCCCACAAAGCTTTTTCTTTTTTCTTTTTCTTTTCTTTTTTTGTTATTGCTTTCTCTCTTTTGATGCTGTCTTCCGTGAAGCTGTGATGACTTAATCATCTAAATGACATGATGCGTCAAATACAATGTTCTTACGAAGGGACTTTCCGTGTGATCCTATTTAATGTTTTTATTAATGTCGTTTTATTTAAAATTCATGTAGGGTTAAATTTAGCATCGGAAACTATTGCTATTTATAGATGGATGTATATTTTAAGATGGAATATCCATGAATTCGTTCGGGTCATTCATTGTGTGATAATAGTATGTTAGTCAAGATAATGTTTAATGGTTCTTTAGTAGACAGTTATTAATTAACTGATTATAGAAATTTTGCAATGCAAGGCAACTGACCTTGGAGTTGTTTCTGCAATGCATTTAAAGAAATGGAAGAGTCTTCCCAGAGTGCTTTGTAAGATCAGTAAATATTAGAGTACTTACAAGAAAATCAAAATAGCATTCCTGTTACTAATGTAATGACAGATAAAAAAGCAATTTATCTATCTCTATTACATGATGATATTAAATAAAAAACATATTCGATTGCAATATCTTCTATTTCTACTATTGATACTACATACAGCTTTAATAAGAAAGTTGTTGAACACAGAAAATAATTTAATTTGTGCCCGTTTTGTAAATAAAACGATAAATTTTCTACTTCAAGCTAATTTTCATTTCATTGGCGCCATTTTTTTTTTTTTTTTTTTTTAATGAAAGTTTTACAACTCACGATTTTCGATTTTGGCACAAAGATATCCACAGAAAATCATAAAACCCTAGTTATTTAAAATCCATATAGGGTTACATTTAGCATCGGAAACTATCACTATTTATAGATGGATGTATATTTTAGGATGGAATATTCATGAATTCGTTTGGGTCATTCATTGTGGGATAATAGTATATTAGTCAAGATAATGTTTAATGGTTCTTTAGTAGACAGTTATTAATTAACTGATTATAGAATTTTTGCAATGCAAGGCAACTGACCTTGAAATTGTTTTTTATTGGTGTAGTTCAACTTTAGATGTCGTAATGCAATGCACTTAAAAGAAAAGTCTTCTCAGAGTGCGTTTTAAGATCGGCTAATATTAGAGTACTTACAAGAAAATCAAGATAGCATTCGTGTTATCAGTTCAATGACGGATAAGAAAGCTATTTGTCTGTCTGTATTACATGATGATATTAAATAAAAAAAAAAATTGTATAGATAATGAAAAATATATTCAATTGGAATATCTTTTTTTTTCTACTATTGGTACTAAATATAGCTTTAATAAGAAAGTTGTCCTATACAAAAAATTATTTAAGTCCGTTTTATAAATAAACTATAAATTTTCTTCATAGTAGGATTTTATTTTTCATTTTAGTATTATGTTTAATTTAATATAATAAAAAGCCACTAAAATAAATTTTTAAAAATGTCGTCTGATATTCATTTTGCTGGCGCCATTTTTTTTATGGAATGATTTACAACTCTCGTTTCGAACACAAAAATATCCATACAAAACCATAAAACCACAGTTCGTAAAATAACACTGAATAAAAAAGTGCACATCGAATTGTAATCAAAAATTCAACTACATTAGAGATAATCCTACATTACAAATTCATGCAATAAAATACATTTCTCATTTCAAATACCAGCAACAACGAAAAACCAAACTGATGAAGTGAATTGAGATGAAGATAAGAAAATCCTATTTTTTTAAAGATATTAACTGAAAAATATTACACATTAAAGTAAGTGATAGATCCCACCCCTGAAAAAGCCACGGGGATCTAAATAAAGTTTGAGCCACAGCTAAACATAAATCGAATGATTATGATCTACGATAAGTTAAACATAATCCTTTTTGCTTAAAAGCCAAGGATGGGGGAAGAGGAGATGACATTGCCCATAGATAGTCCGGCCGTTAGCACTTGCCTATAAGTAATTCCCGGATTTTACAGGCAGGCTCTTTATAGAACTATTAGCATAATGGCTAAAGATAAACTGTGCTAAACTGTATGACGTCAGTGCGGGGAGATGCTCAGTGATGAGAAGGAAGTGGGGGGGAAGAATGTATCTCTGAACTTCACTTTTCGCCAGTTACAGTTAAGCTTATCCTATCAGTTGTGACAAATTGGGGACGGGGGTGCCTTGATTGTGTAAGGTTCAACCACAGCAGTGAGTTATGGATTATACAAGTATAAAGGTTTTTTTTTTTTTTTATTACTTGACTGCTCATAAAATTGTATTTTAAAGTTTCTCCATGATTTATGAGGACAAAAAAAAATATACAATAGAAATTCGCGTATGAATTTTATTGTGTTCATATGGGAACATTTTGGTTGCATTTTTATTTAAATTTCAGTGATGATTTTGTATGATTATAGAAGAAACAAATTCTTATTTAAATTTTTTATTTGTTTGGTTTGGTGTTATATGATCATTTTTTAGCACACTTTAGGCTAATTAGACTGGGACCTACAGTTTAACGTGGATTCCGAACCACTAACAAACATCCAGGCCACTCTAAATTCATACCTGAAGCCTGTTGTAGCAAATAACAGAGCGCTAGCCATCTGGTCATCAGGCCACTTAAATCGGTTTACATCTACTGTCCAAATTTGTAATTAAATTTTCGTTTAACAAAATTGTGTTTTGAAAAATGGTGAAGAATTGGTGGAGCCAAGATATTAAACAAAATGTGCAATCCTTAAGTATTGCTTACACGACAAAAGAATCTTTATGTTTGAACGATTGAATCAAATATATTTTCACGAGTGCTATATTGATGTCTTACTGAACTGCAACTGGCTTTTCCTGATCGCATTGAGTCAAAATCGGACGTTGTCCATACTTTCCTATTTTCCATCTTCTATCAGCCAATTATACTTTATTTTCTTACTGTTTATTTTTCATAACGCTCTCTCCATGCATCTGATTGAAATATACAAAATCTATAAATGTTCTTTATGTCATTCGCTAGTTTTCCTTTTTTTTTTAAAAAATACAGATATTTTTCTCTTTACATTTTTGATATTTGTCACTCCTATTTTCAAGCATGGCCCTAGGCTCATAGTAGAAGACTATTACATGATAAAAAGCCAGCCATAATAGACTTTAACCCTTTAAGATCTAACCTATTTTGGTCGACTCAAACACGGACTTTGGCAAAATCTGATGAGGTGTATATTTGAGTGGAAGGTTTTAAAGGCTATTCTTGGAGGTGTTAGGTAAAGTAGTTGTTGGAGAAGATGGTACAACACAGAAATTTATAAATGCTATAAAGATCCATATATTATAAAGTTTATTAAAATCAATAGATTAAACTGGGCTTCACATGTATTTAGAATGAATAATTTTAAACCAGTAAAAAGACTCGTTTTGTCAAAGCCACGGGGACAAAATTAAAAAGAGGACGACCCAAGTTGCAATGGATAGAGGTAGTTTAAAAAATGTTTTGCTATACTAAAGGTTAAGAATGGAGGATCCTTGTCACCCAGAGGAATGCATGGAAATCTCTTCAAAAAAGCCTTGACCCACCCTGGACTTTCGTGTTATTGATAATGATCATGATAATAGCCTTTAAAGTTGTTAAATTAAAAACGCTTTTATATTTAATGCCTGGGGGCTAAATGGCTGAGTGTCTAACGCTCTGGCGCTCGGTGTCACAGCGCCTCCCAAGTACCTGCGGTACCATGGATGTTTGTGGTTCAAAATCCACTTTAAACCGTAGGTCTCGGTCTCATACGACTGGAGAGCGTCACAGAGCTCAATCAGACTTCTCACCCACATCATTCCCAAAGTGTATCGGGGCAACTAAGCTCTAGGCATAGTGGTGTGATGCAATAGTAGTATATTTTATGCCCAGCATTCCATACAAGAATTTGAAGTTTTTGTTATTGAATTCAGCTTCAGTTAATATTAATCAATATGAATAATATTACTTTATTAGTGATTTTTTTTCTATTTCCACTCATTTTGTTTTAGGATAGAAAATATATCTAAGAGGCAAAACAAGTACGTAAATACTAAAAATCGATGAATACATAAATAAATATCACTGATATGAAAACAAGAACATTCTTATTAAGCAATAATTTTTTAAAAATTCCATGACCAACTGTTGCATTGTTAAATACTTCTAGTTTATTAAAATCCACAGAGAAAATAAAGCAATTACTACAAAGAAGACGGATAAAAAAATTCATTACTTTAACTACGCTGCGTACACCCATGATATAGTACATTGCACGAGCCATCCATTCAAAAAGCATGCTCACTGATCTATGAAATCCTCCCCGAACCAAATCAGTGTATCACAATGATATCGAACTGTCGTCACGTAGAACACATCCTGCGGTAACTTGCTAACATTGTGGCCCGAAGGCCATTTGACTTCCTACACAATAGCAACCCTTTAATAGAGCTCTGGCAATAATCAACAGTCGGACAAACGCATATCGTTACATCTAAATATGATTTTAAATGGCTTCTCCATACATCATCTTCAACTGTACAACCTTACACTTAGCAGCAAATGAAATACAGAAACATAAGCCATAACAATAAAAGAAAAAAAAAGAAGAAATACTACACGCGATAATATTTTTCTTAATAGGGGTACTAAAAGATCACGTACAAGCTTTCCATGCTTTTCGGTTAGGAGAGGGGTTCTTTCTTTTGGGTTTATTATTTTGAGTATGTCTTCGGAATGACTGATTTGGACTGATGCATTTCAACAGCAATAGGTAAAAAAAAAAAAAAAAATAAATGAATGGTAAAAAAAAACCCAACAGCTCTCATGAGTAAAATAGGAGGAAGACAGTCATTTTACTGAACGGCTTTGTCATACAAATTAAGTACAGTGTTTATCTTATTTCGTTTCTTGCCTTTTCCACGTTGGAAAATGTGTGCTGTATTTAGAGTAATTTCTTTTATCTTTTTTTTTTTTTTTGTAGGAATGATGATTATTTTTCATGCTACTTCGCCGGGATTTACGGTAGCTAATTTTCGGAGACAACGAATATGGAAAATGTTTTTTGTCTTGTTTCAAATTGCTTTAAATAAGCAATGCAAATCGTTGCAATTTAGCATGCAAATTGAATTGATTTGCATTTACAGGATGTTTTAGTTGTTCTCTGCTAAAGGAAACAGTGTAGTTAAATTGATAAGAACTATCAATTTGACCACAATAAAATGGAAAGAGTGGGAATAGTGTGAAACTCATAAATTAAATCAGTAATATGAAGTAGGGGTTTGAGCTTTTTTTTTTTTTAAATTTCATACCAATAACGGATATTTAAATCATAGAAATAAATTAGTTTTAATACAAATTCATGATCGATAATTTTTGTACAATTATTATGAATTTTCACTTTTTATTGCAAAAATTATCGACAAATTCATTATCGATAACTTTCAAAAGTACAATAAATTTTTACTTTTTTTTTTTTTTTTGTAAAAATACAAGAAACTCATGGAAAGATTAAAAATAAGCCCCGATTTCGTTTTAGTTTTATATTAAAAAATTTAATATAAAAGATAGAATGTCTATTCTCATTAAAAGAATTTGAAAAGCTTTCTCTATATCTATGAATTATCTAATTAATGTAGTAAACATTTTATTAGATAAATTTCTTCTGACCTGAAAATATGTTATTGAGTATGCTAAAATTGAAAGAATTTGTGTCATTATTAAATCGAGGAAAAGTTAGCAGATAATAATAAAGCTCTGTCAATCCAAATATTCTTTACAATATTTATAAAATAAATTGCTTCTCTAAAGAGAATTCAAAACAGCACCGTTTATTTACATGTGTTGCATTTTCCGCCATCGCTAAGTACTTGAAATTTTCTATACTTCCGGGATTCGCAGAGCCGTAAACTTTTTCATTAAAGGGAAGTACTTATAATTCGTAGAAACTTAGTGTTTCTTTTTATGAGATTGCATTTTCTTTCAGTGAATACTGAGTTGTGTTTTTACGATTACCTTCATCGATGTTTAGTAATTTAATCATATTCTTTATTTTGTATTTTTATCATCATTATGTTATATTATTATCAGCATTGTTGTATTTTTTATCATTATTATGTTGCATTATCATCAACATTGTTGTATTCTTATTATCATTATATGTTGTATTATCATCATTATTGTATTGTGTTATCATCAACATTCTGTTATTTTTATCATCATTATGTTGTGTTATCATCCACATTGTTGTATTTTTTCATTATTATTTTATATTATCAACATTGTTGTGTTTTTTTCATTATTATTTTATATTATCGACATTGTTGTGTTTTTTTCATTATTATTATTTTGTATTATCCACATTGTTGTATTTTTTTTCATTATTATTATTTTTGTATTATCAGCATCGATAAAAATAATGAGAATGAAAAAAAAAATACAATATTGTCTTTTTTTATATTTTATAACAGTATGCATTTCAGTTATAATCCGTTGTTTAAGAAACAATTAAGATCCCATTAGTCTACTATTTTGAATGTCTTCGATAAATAATAATGAAAATATTATCTCTGACTCGGGCCAGTCTGATTCCAGATACTGGAGCCACGTTAATAGACGTACGACATATTTAGATTTAAAATACAATGTAGAGTTTGATATTTTAATTTAATTTACAGTTTGTTTTTAGAAAATTATCATCCTTATATTTATTTTCTAGTTTCAAACAGTTTTGAATGAACTATTTCTAAAAATTCGTTGGAATCATTAAAATTAAGAATTGGAAAAATATTTATATCAATTGATTGAATTAACTAAACTCATTAAACTATATTAGTAATTCTCAAATTGAGAGCCACGGTCCTTAAGCGATGCATTTTTAATCCCCTGTTAAAACTGCTTTGTTTACAGTTCCGTATATATAAATTGGGATTAAAATTAAATTTGAAAAGTGTTTGTGAGGCCATCAAAATTTTTTTCAAGGATTTTGCTATGCAAGGAATCTTAAGAAAGGAGGTGTACTATTAAACTAAATGAATTTATAAATGATAGAAATACCTAAATTATACGTTATGAAAGAAAAAAGTATCATTATACAATTTTTACCCGTTTCTTTTCTTATTCCTGCAAAAATAAATAAATAATGATAATCTTAATTTTTTACAAATTTCTTCAGGAAATCCCCACAGAAACAGTGAATCAGTGGATTCCAAGACCAATAAACAAAGCAATTCTTTTTCCACTGAACTAACCATTGAATTAATCATCATTTTTCTACTGAAATAATCATTGAACCAAAATTTTCTCAGTTATGAAATGTGATTTTATTTTATTTATAATGAAACTTCCAAATTTCAATCCTTGAAATTACAATTGAAGTTAAAATTGCAAAGATTGCGGTTTCAATCTGTGTCAGATGTGCAAAATGAATATAAAAAACACTGAAAGAAAAGGATTTATCTGAAATGTCTAATAATCTTCTAATAACAACAAACTTGTACTTATTTTAGCATTTAGGCCCACCATGATATTCTTTTTAGTGAAAGAAGTATCTTTGAAGAATTAAGAAAGAAGTTATGGATTCACTTCTATACTTAATTAAAAATGGTAGGCAGACATCATTTTGACAGCATGTTCTGCTAATATCACCCGTAGCCGAGTGGGTGCTTTCGTATTTTTCTCACAAAATCATTTATTCTTAGAAAGACATTCCTATCCAATTTCCTCTTGTGAAAATGTAGCCAATCCTATCCAGTACACCATCCTGGTTAATACGGTATCTGCAATTTATATCTGGCGCCAAGTATTACCACTAAAAAGTTTTGATCATTTTATAAGCGGATTTATACGATCTTATATCAAAAGTACGTCTAATATGAATATTGTCATGGTATAGGATATCAGATTAAAATAATATAACCCATGTGAAAATTTTATTTGTCATTGGCTAAACTTGAAGATAAATTTTAAGAAGCATGCTTATGAAAACCATTAAATTCAAACTTCATCTTTTTGCTTTTTATTCGAATAGCGAAAAACAAATTTTTTAGCTTTATGTGTAACTTTTTTGTGATGTTCCATTAATGAAAACGTCAAAATAAATCAATTTTATCATTATTGTTATTAAATAATCATTAGTCTAACCAGAATCTAGATTTTATATAGAGCATAGGACTATGAAGAAGAATATCAGATATAAACATTACAATCCTATACAACGATAACCATGGTTAAATATAAACAATACAATCCCTTCTTAATTTAAGAACTTTAAAATTTCTAAATCAAATCTGGAAGTTTTTAGAGTTCTGTTGTTTCCAAAAGTAAGAGCACAACCAGGACTATCTCTGCTCTACAAATAATGCAAAGAAGAATACCTCTGGATGTTAATTTACTTCTAGAAAAGTTCACGTATTATTAGAGTTCATAAAAAAAATCATTAACTTCTTTTTGTTAATACATTGAAATCTCTGTATCACTAAGGATTGCATAAGCGGTTACTTATTGAAAACTTTTCACATTATAGAGAAAATTTTTAATCAAAATTACGACCATAGTTCTAAATAATCATGCGGATGGTTGGCTAGTGTGGTTTATTGACACAAGGGCCGGTGTTGGCCATCTGCAACAAAACAAACGGAAACATCAGGAAATTCAAGTATCATTGCTACTTTACTATATATGATTATACATTTCGGGAAATGTTCAAGTATTACTGGAAGTCATAAAATATCATCAACTTCTTTTTGATAATACATTGAAGTCTTTCAATGATTGCATGAGAAGTTACTCATTGAAAATTTTTCACATTATAAAGTTTTTAATCAAAATTACGACCATAGTTCAAAATAGGCAGGGGGATGATTGGTTAATTGGTGTGGTTTAATGGCACAAGGGAAAGTGTTGACCAGGTTGCAACAAACAAACGGAGCATCTGAAAGTCATATCATTGTTACTTTACTATATATAATTATAATTCTTAAGAGCCATAGTCAATATTATACGGAACACCACGATATTTGGATTCCTTTTGATATTTGATTCCTTTGGAATCAAATATCAGTTATAAGGATACGACAACAACATTTTTAAGAGCTTATGCAACCTACAACATAAAATTCTTTCCTTTTCAAAAAAAAAAAAAAAAAATTCATTCCTTTTTCAAATTAATGAAAAAAAGCATGTTTTTTTTTTTACATATTTTCTATTTATGATGTAACTGGCAGCCGACACTAAAATGACAATTTTTCGTGTAAATACGTATTAATAAAACATGGCTACCTCACTTTAATTTTTGCAAACCACCCGCCTTAAAATCCTTTTTACAAAAGTTCTTATACCTATAATAACCAAAAATAAAAAATCCTTTAAATAAATAAATAAATAAAATAATGTATCGCAAAGAACACTTTTTTTTTTTTTTAAAGGGAATCAAAACCACTCAATGCCTAATGAACAACGTACCTGTCACGTCGCTACCCCCTACTCGCAAATATTCAAAATAAGCCTGAACGAAAAGTTATACAAAAGAGCCATGAATAGATATTGTTCATAATAAAGGAAAGATGAAAAAAATCGGCAACTCCCACGCTATGCTACAAGTAAATGTAATCTTTACAAATGCTACACTACTAATTACTCTACCATAATGCAAAGAAGAATCCTCTGAATATTAATTTCCTTCTAGAAAGTATAAGTATTACTGAAATCATAAAATACCATCAACTTCTTTTTGCTAATGCATTAAAGTCTCTATACCACTAATATACGCATGGAAAGTTATTCATCGAAAAATTTCACTTGAAAGAAAGTTTTCTTTGATCAAAATTACAGCCATTGTTCTAAATTGCCAGGTTGGTTATATGGTATGGTATGGTTTGATAGCACAAGGGCCAATGTTGGCCATGCTTGCAACAAAAACGAAAGCATCTAGATAGTCATATATCATTGTTACTTTGCTATATATGATTATAATTCTTAAGAGCCAGAACCAATGTTATTCGGGAGCACCACGATATTTGATTCCGTTATACTTTTCAGATACTAGACAACAGCAACATTTTTAACAGCATATGCAATCTAGAACATAAAATTTCCCCATTACCTTTCAAAATAAATCTATTCCTTTTCAAATTAAAGGGAAAAAAGGCATTTTTTCGTTAATATTTTATTCACGTTACTTAAAAATGACAATTTTTCGTGTAAATATGCATTAATTTAACATGGCTACCCCATTTTACTTTTGCAAACCACCCTCCCTATAAAATCCTTTTTACAAAAATTATACTCTAATAACCAAAATAAGAAAACTTTAAATAAATAGCCTAAATAACAGAATAATGTGTCGCATGAGAACTCAAACCACTGCACGCCTTCTAATGAACTGAATCGCAGCCTCGGTCGCGCTCGGCAAGCATACCCGCAAATATTCAATGGGCCTGGACCGAAAGAGTTATGCAAAGGAGCCACGAAATAGATAGTGTCATATCATAGCGAAAAGAAGAAAAAGACTGGCAACTCCACTTCGTGCTAGCAAAGTCATTGCAATCTTTTACGTAAATGTTACTCTACTAATTACTCTGCCATAATGCAAAAGAAGAATCCTCTGAATAATAATTTCCTTTCAGAGGTGTTCAGTACTACTGAGATCATAAAAATACCTTCAACTTCTTTTTGCTAAAGCATTAAATCTCTATACCACTAATATTTCATGGGAATTTACTCATCGAAAATTTCTTAAAAGAAAGTTTTCTTTGATCAAAATTACAGCTTAGTTCTAACTTTCATTTGGTTGGGTTGGTTGGTATGGTTTAATAGCACAAGGCCAGTGCTGACTATGCATCAACAAACAAACGAAAGCACTACGCACCAAATATCATTGCTACTTTACTATATATATGACATACTTCCTAGAGAGCCATAGCCAATACTATTCGGGGAGCACCACGATATGTGATTCCTTTGTACCTTCAGGGGATACGACGACGAACAACATTTTTAAGAGCATATGCACCTATAACACAAATTTCGGTCACCTTCCAAAATAAATCTATTCCTTTTTCAAGTTAAAGGGAAAAAAGCATACTTTTATATATATATATATATATTTTCTATTCATGATGTAACTGGCAGCTGACTCTAAATGATAATTTTTCAAATACGCATTAATAAAACATGGCTACCTCACTTTATTTATTCAAACTACCTCCTTAAAATCCTATTTACAAAAGTTATCGTACCTATAATAACCACAAAATAGAAATCCTTTCAAAAAATATATATAAATAAATAAATAGAATAATGTATCTCAAGAACGCTTTTTAAAAGGGGAATCAAAACCACTCAATTGCCTAATGAACAACGTACCTGTCACGTCGCTACCCCTATACCCGCAAATATTCAATAAGCCTGAACAAAAAAGTTATGCAAAGGAGCCATGAATAGATATTATTCATAATAAAGGGCAGAAGAAAAATCGGAAAAACTCCCACGCTGTGCTGGGCAAGTAATTGTAATCTTTACGTAAATGCTACTCCACTTAATTACTTTCGTCATAATGCAAAGAAGAATCCTCTGAATATTAATTCTCTTCAGAAGAGTCCAAGTATTACTGGAGATCATAAAAACTTTCTTTGCTAATGTCTCTATACCACTAATATTGCATGAGAAATTACTTTATTGAAACATTTCACATTATTGAAAAGTTTCCTTTAATCAAAATTACAGCCATAGCCCTAAATCGCCAGGTTGATGTGGTTTAATGGTACAAGGGTAAGTGTTGACCAGGTTGCAACAAACAAACGAAAGCATCGGGAAAGTTATATCATTGTTGCTTTACTATATATGATTATAATTCTTAAGAGCCATAGCCAATATTATTCGGGAGCACCACGATATGTGATTCCTTTGTACTCTTCAGGATACTACAACAACAACATTTCCTATTTTCTATTTATGATGTAACTGGCAGCTGACTCAAAAATGACAATTTTTCGTGTAAATACGCATTAATAAAAACATGGCTACCTCACTTTACTTTTTGCAAACCACCCCTCCTTAAAAATCTTTACAAAAGTTATTATACATATAATAATCAAAAAAATAGAAATCCTTTCAAAAATAAATAAATAAAATATATAAATAAATAAACAAGTAGAATAATGTATCGCAAAAAGAACATTTTTTTTTTTATAAAGGGGAAATCAAAACCACTCAATGCCTTAATGAACAACGTACCTGTCACGTCGTTACCCCTATACCTCCGCAAATATTCAATAAGCCTGACCGAAAAAGTTATGCAAAGGAGCCATGAATAGATATTGTTCATAATAAAGGAAAGAAGAAAAAAATCGGCAACTCCCACGCTGTGCTACAAGTAATTGTAATCTTTACGTAAAATGGGACGGAGATTCAGAAGTAGGAGTGACTCACGTGACACCGTTTTAACACGCACGTCAAAAGAACTGTCGTCGCCAATCAAAAGTCACCGAGTCCTTTCCGTAAAAACCCGCCTACTCTGTGATATTTTTCGTTCGTCGTCGAGCGAAACGCATTAAAAAAATAATGATGATGACTGTGTTTTTTTTAGCTTTGTTTGCTGACAAATAATGGTGGTCGTGGTTTGAACCACAAAAAAAACTGCCAGGAATGGGTTGAGTTAAGAGTTTATTGGCGAATCGTTAAATGATCTTTGAAATTGAATTTAGTTATAGTCAATGGATAAAATATAAAGGTTCTTTTTTTTCAATCAATTTCGTTGGATATTTTTTCTGATGAAACAATCGAATTTTTAGTCTTTTGTTTCATAAATCTGTTAAAAGGGGTTTAGTTATTTAATGGTGATTCGTTCATTATTCATTGAACGAATCACCCCTAAACCTTTATTTAATCACCCACCATTAAAGAGAGTTATGCAAATTAAAGTTATCTGGGGCCTTCATTTTTTCCCATTAATCATATCTGGTTTTCAATTCGATTCAATGAATTAGTTTAATGATGATTCGTTTAATGATCATTGAACGAATCACCATTAAACTAACTAATTCATTGAATCGAATTGAAGACATAGTTAATGGAAAAAAATTTTAGTTATGGTTAACGGATAAAAACAGTAAAAGGCTTTTATAACCATTGAACGAATCACCCCTAAACCTTTATTTAATCACCACCACCTATTATTTATTCGAATATAATTCAAATTCATTTTTCCCATTGATTTTATTGATGAAACAGCTCAGAATTTTTAACGAATCACCATTTTAATTCATTGTTTCATAAAATAAAAAGGCTTTTTTTTCCAGCCAATTTCGTGGATTTTATTGATGAAACAGTAATTTTTAGTTTAATGGTGATTCGTTCAATGATCATTGAATGAATCACCATTAAACTAACTAATTCACTGAATCGAATTGAATTAGACATATTCAATGGGAAAAAATGAATGTTTTTTATTAATCAATGCCATTAAATTTTTATAATGAAACATTGAATTTCTTCTTCAATCTCTTAGCTTCAGAACGCTGAATAGATTAGTTATGAATCGTTAATTGACAGTAAAAATTAAATTTTAATGGGAAATGAAGCCTGTTTTTCAATAAATTTTATTGAATATTCTTGATAAAATATTGAATTCGCTCCAGTCTTTTAAAACTAGAAAGAAACAGAATAATTCTGATTGTAATAAATACTAAATTAAAATTTTAAATAAGGTTTATATTTAGAGAAATCAGTCATCAATCATAGTTTATTGTTTATATTTGAGCAATCTAAATATTAAGTGAATTAATTTCTAATTAATTTCGGTTTACAGGTTTATTGTTGATTACATGATCTGTTGGGTTTACAGTCTGTTTACATGATCTTGTCTCTATAGTTAATTCCATGAGGTTATCGTATATTATGCTAATTCCATGATCGTTAATTCCATTTCTATAGTTAATTACATGATGCTGAATTCATCATGAAAAAATTTGGTCATTGAGTGAGATGTTTTCCAACTTATAGCAATGATCTCTCTTTAAAAATTCCAGGAATCATCAAATTATATACATGTGTGTTTGTGGGCATTATAGCAAATTAAAAGAAATTTCTTATAAAATTTATATTATTTGTATAAATATTTCATTAGTATAACTTATACATATAATATTGATACTTCTGTACAAAAATATGGCATATAATTTGATTTTCAAAATAATTGAATATATATATATATATATATATATATTATATATTTAACATAGTATTTATTTACAGTAAAAGTTAAGCAATTTTTTTAACAATGAACAATGAATACAGAAATCAATAAAAGATATCTTTTTTTTAGAAATCGTATAAAGAAATATTTTAAAAATATTTCTTAACTTATATAAAATAAATAGTACATATTTTAATTAGCAATATAGAGCAAATATTAAAACATATTTTTGTTGCAGCGAATTGTAAACACGTATAATAGTACACATAATAAATTATTTTCAAATAGACACTTTTTTATTACTGTTAAGCTGATAGCAACTTGAGAATTTTTAACTTACTGCGTTTCGTATCATATATTGTTATTTTCGAATAACCAACATTTCGATTCGTCAACACTTGCGATTACATTAGCAGATATTTAGCAGATTTCAATATTACCCACAATAAACATGTGGGACATATTATCTACATTTGCATCTACATTTTCTATTACAGTTTTGAACGAACACCTTTAGGGATCATGTATGAAAATTAGAACCTTCCTCGCCCAATCATGCTCAGCTGTCCAGCTAAAAGATTTATCATGAACATTCCCATCATAGATACTTTTTTTGTCAGCTTTACCTCTTGACTTTTTTAGCCTTTCTCATTTGAAAATCTATTGTATTATAATATTTTTTAGGATGCTATTAAAAAATTGTACTTTGCCTTTTGTTTTTAAATTTCAATAAGAAATACAAGTTTGTACTCACACCTATTTTCTTCTTGTGAACAATAATGGGAATATTTTATTAATTGACATCCAATTTCAAGCAGTTTAATGCACAGTATTCGATTACTAGCCTTATACTATTTGATATATTTTGGGGGAAATTAACAATACTAATAAATGAAATAAAACTAAAAAATTAGCTATTTACAGGATAGACTAGTTATTCCCAATGTATACGCAGTGGCTTTTTTACATGACAACTGTAAAATACTGCATAAGCTTCTTAATCAATTAGACATTAGAAATTGAGAATAATTGTGCAAAAACAAAATAAAAAAAAGCTAAACAATGGTAAATACTTAAATATTTTTTGGTGTAGTTTGGATTTTTATTTCACACTGCATAAAACTAAAACCGCCGGCCCTGAAAGATCTTGTGAACTGGCAAAGCTGCGTTTTCTCAGAATATACCAGACACTTCGAAATGCATACATCCCTCGAGATAAATTTAGACTGTTCTGGAAGATTTTATGGACGGAATATATAAACACACATTATCAGCTCGATCCAATCAGTTAGTTGATAGTCGAAGTTTAAAATTCCTCGCATGATATTAACAGAACAAAGTGATATAAATTAGTTAATGGAATATAGTTAGCATAATAACTTGCCGTTTATTGTCTTTGATAAATGGCTTTTTGATTTTTGCTTTTGTCCCTTTTATGATGGACCGGTTTTTGAACAGTAGTAAATGTTGAAGTGTGTAGCAGGAAAGTAAACGAGTTTTGACAATAAAAAAACGAAAATCTATCATAGACATGGTGTTGGAGCTTGATTTTATATCGACAGAAATTAATGGTGAAGAGAGACCACAATTGGTAATGTGTATGAAAGGTTTGGCCCAGAGTGCATGCTCCCAACTAAATTAGCCACCATTTAGGAACTTATCACCACTTATGGCTAACAGACTGATTGATATACTATAATTTCAGTCATTTCTTTGCCAGGAAATAAAAAAGTTTTTCAAATCAAAACAATGCTTCGCTAATATCTTACAAGGTGGCTCATAGAATAGTCATATGCAAAAACCTGATACCATCACAGGAGAAATTAATTTATCCTACTAGTTGCTGTATGATATGTTGAACATTATGGTTGAGTCTGAGTCTGCTAATACAATTACTTGCAGAAACAACATACATGATCTTTTAAAAAATATCTAAATTAACCATCATAAGCAACTAAATTAACCATCATTTAGAAATTTATCACAACTACATGGCTAACAGACTTGTGATTTCTTTTGCCAGAAATAAAAAGTTTTCAAGACGAATATTATTTCTGTGTGAGTCTGCCGGGAAGCTGCTTTTATAAGTGCCTTTGTCCAATAATACAATTAATTGCAGAATATAACATATGAATATAACATCAATGATCAGTTAACTCAATTACCTGCAGCTAGATGAGGATGCGGAGAATAATTATACTCAATTGATATGCTATGTGCAGTTCACAGATGTTAATAACATTGCAGAAGACCTTCAGACCTTCTCTTTTGTAAAAATATCCCTACAGCAGCAAAAGCACGGGACTTGTTTGAGATCCATCATGCATTTATATCTGAAAATAATTTGTATTGGAGAAAGCGCGGGGATGTCTGTACTGATGAAGATCGTTCTATGTATGGCTGTCATGGACAAGCACTTATGCGAAGCAAAACCATTGATGAACTGTGGACCTATTGCATTATTCACATGAAACACTTGAATCAAAACATCAGGGTTTTGCACTAAATCAGATATTAGAATGTCTAGGAAAAGTTGTCAATTTTATAAAAAGTAGTCCATTGAAGGCAATATTTTTCAAAAAAACTATATGGAACACTCGTATTACACCAGTTCACGATGATATTTTTCGCTGTAATGTTTAATCACTTATTTTTGAACTGCGGAAGAAAATTTTTATTTTCTTTAAAGTAGGAAACAAAAGCCGAATAATTTTTAGTTACTGATTTTTTTAAATAAGACTAGCATATAGTCGAGATATTTTTAAAAGGCAGAATTCCCTAAATCTCCCTCTGAAGGAAAAGGGCATGTATCTTTTTGAAGTTAATGGAAAAAAATTTCAGTATTTATGCAGGAAAAAAAACAATTTATGGAGAAGAAAAAAATGAAAAGTGAGGATTGCTTTTTTAATATTGCTATAATTTTTGACGTGAAAAGAACTTGATTTCTCTCAAGATATAAAACCATTTTTGAATCATTCTATTCTCTCAAGGCATAGAACCACTTTTTTAAACACCATTCTTCTTATCACAGCTAAATTATCAGGCTTCACATATTCGAAAAGAATAGTTTGCATGGATTCAAGATCCATTTAATACTAGTGTTCCGTCTGAATTTATTTCTAGTTTGGTTTGTGGCTCTACGGTCTTCTTGTGTACACGAGGGCTTAAAATGGATTCCGAACCACTAACAAACATGTATGTCACAGCCAGGATTCGAACTTGAAAAGTGTGAACCAGTGGTATCAGAGTGCTAACCGATTGGCCATCAGGCCGCATTTATTTCTGGAGAATCTTATTGAGTCATCCTGAGACAAGAGTTTAAAAGTGAAATTTTTCAACATGGAACTGACAGAACTTTGGATTTCAATACAAAAGTGAATATCCCATCCTAAGTTATAAAAAGCCAGAAGAATTTTAATTTCAATTTCAACGTAATATTTGTGCGAACTCGATTTTAGTTGGTCGTCGTGATGAAAAGCAAGTATGAAGAAAAATTCAACATTATAAAAGGATATGAGAGTAGGCGTGTTTAGTTCCACATTGATTCAGCTATTGAAGAAAGTGTACTGTGATTTGCAGACTTGTGTCCCATTAATTATTAATTAAATGGTTATAAAATAAATAATGAATAAATGAACGAATTTATTCACTGATGTGTTTTTATTTTTATATCTAACTTATGATTAAGCATATTTTTACTTAAGGTAGGGCGATTTTAATTTAACGACAATAAAAAAATTTAAGAACCAGTTGTGTAAACAGATTTTATTTATATTTATCACATATGTTTAAAATAAATTTTGTTATATTTCAACAAATACTGACAAAGTTCTATATCAAAATTACCTTTACGACATTTTCTACGTATTATCTATCATAATTGCTTTTTATTTATGAAATCAGTAACATGAATATTGATTTCTACTGTAATAAACATTTTTGCATGTTATATCTATTTCCTTTTCTTGTTATTGGGTCTCTATGTCTTTCAAATTACAAATCAATGAAATACGCTATTCATCTTTTAATGTAAATTCATGTTTATAAAATTATATATATATAAAAATAACGGAATTATCTGGGGCAATTTTAATACATGATCATAACAATCGGAAAAGACTTAATGATCCGTAGGCGTGTCATTCCGTGAGTAGAGCTCAATTTTTAATTTATACAGATTTTTTTCCCCCGTTCTTTGTGAATCCCTATTCATGATTTTCATTACAATAAGCCAGTTGAAACCATTACTTTTGGATTGAGTTGCCTCATAATTTTACGCAACGTGTCCAGTTATTTAAAATGTTAAATAAAAAAGCACAATAAACAAAAAATATTCCTTGTCGGAATTCAAATAACCTTATTAAGAAGCGTAATTACATCTTGGGTAAATCCCGAAACATTGTTACTATAAAAATTATTTAGTTCATAGGAAGTTAAAAGTTTTATAAACTATTGAATCTAGTGTAATTCATTTTTCCTAAAATAAAAACACATAAAATAAATAACACACCCATTTAAATTAGAATTGCTAACTTTTATGTAGTTACCTACATTTTCTATTATTTTCCTATCATTACTGATATTTATTTTTTATGGAATTCTGGAATATTGGTCAGTTATATGTTGAAGATGATATAATGAATCAAGATAAAGAGCATTACATATTAGATTTTTAAAAATTTCTCCAATTAAAAAAATGAAATTGTTTTTTAGTTAACTTCGAATTGACGAATACAAATCAGATACTTCTGAATAGATTTGTTCAGTTCTACATATTAGATGAGAAAATAAATGTGATTCAATGATCATTAGATGGCAACTTTTAATTGAAACAGAAAAAAGTATTTTCTTCAATTTATCAAATTAAAAAAAATTTGATTCTTTTGATCCATGATTTTTTTCAACAAAATTTTCATTTATTTATTAATTAATTTTTTCTTGATGAGACTGAGTTGATTCAGAAACCAATCTTACATAAAAAGCATTATCGACTATTAATGTATTTTCGAAACTGAGATTGCAGATTTTATTTTCATTAAATTTGCTTCTTATTATTAGCTTTTGAATCATTTTCTTAATTAATTTTTGTAATTAACAAACTATACAACTTATAAATAGAATATTAAAATTGTACATCTAATGGTAATTTTAAAATGCTTGCCAAATTAACATTTTTTGCATCTAAATTTAGTCCCATATCTTTATCAACTAAAACTTTAATTTGCTTTTCTTTACCAATAACTACTTGCACATAAATTGTGGAATAACTATTATTGGTGAAAATAACTTTATTTCAATAATTCTTCGGAAGATTTGATAGTTTGCTTTATTAATTCTGGAAACTTCATTGGAGTTCTTTGTTTACAATTAGCTTACTGTTAATTAAATATAAAAAAATTATTGTGTAATCTAGTACACAAGAGTTTCAATTAAACCTCCTCTAAATATTGATCTTCAACTTTGCTTTAAATAGAGTTTATATATATTTTATGAGCACAATTTTTTTTATTGCTTTACTAGATAGAGAATGGTACTTATCTACATAATGCATTATCTATATAACATTATCTGTAACTGAATTAGGCCACATATGTATTATACGTGTAGAATAGATAGAGAGGATGGTACATATATAATCAGGCCAATTGGTCAGCCAGTGAAATTTTTTACCAAATCTTGCGTCATTCTACCTTTAAAAAGATAGAATCTCGCACCAAATCTTGCATTATACTGCATTTAAAAGATTTCATTGGCTGGCCAATTGCTCTAGCTATGTAGGTACCATCTTCTCTATATTCTACACGTATAACACATATGTTCTGGAAGAACAGGTAGCGGAATTTTTATGAAGACAAGTACAGGAGAATTTAGATATCGTTTTAGAAACCCGGACCACAGCTCAGTATTCCGCTCAGAATTAACTGCTGTAAGCGAAGCTCTGAGCCTAGCTTTAGACTTTAAAGTACCTGATGTTTGGATTCTGACTGATAGTAAGAGCTCAATACAGTATTTGAAAGATTGGCCAAGCATCTTGGACAAATTAGGGCAGGATATAGTTTCTAAACTAGCTGTTTTGGACCAGATCGGATCGGTGTGCTTGCAGTGGATTCCCTCCCATGTGGGCATCTACGGAAATGAAATTGCTGATCTGCTCGCTAGGGAAGGTTGCGAACTTCCCAAAGCTTCTTCTTCCAATCTGTTAGCTTCAGAGGTTCATTCCATGACTTTAGCCAGAGTGAATACCTCTTGAGGTCGCCACCAATTCATGCATGGTACGCCGCTAAATATCCTGGTATGTCCTTGCAGTGCTCATGTCCTAGACCTGCTCAAACGACTTTAGCTAGACTAAGGACTGGCCACACTAAAAGTTTGACCTTCAATGGAGACGAGAAGACATATACCCTTTGTCATTGTTCGGCCATCGCGTCTCCCTCTCATCTCATCGATTGTATTGGTGCCTCTGTGAGGCAACTGTTGAATGAGGGGAGGACAGTTTACGATCTATTGATGCATGATCTACTGGACTTGGTTTAGGATTCTAAATCAAGGGGATAAGCAACAGCAACAACATAACACATATGTAGGATAATTCCAGTTTTAATGTTTAAAAATTTCAATGAAATATAAATTTTGTTAATGATTCTATACTAATTTTGGTACGACTATATTTATTCTCTTTAGTATTAAAATTTCTAATATAAAAGTGTAATCTTTAATAAATATATTATTAAAACTAGTTTGCTTGTTTTCTAAATTTTTAATAGATTGTTATAATTGATTTTAAAAAGTTCATTGTAGAAAATATTGATTAGTAACACTATAGATAGATATCACGATTTTCACCATATATTTTGCGGATAATTTGCTTATTTTAGATTTACTTTGAATGTGTCTTTGAATTTAGTTTGGATGTTTCAAAAGGTCCTAAAAGTAACTCTACAATCTCAATTATACTACCGTTCTACCATCCCGCCCCAAAATAGAAGATAAAAATGAATTAAAATTTCATGATTAGACATTTTTTAAAAAATGTGAGACATTTTTTTACAAGACAAATTTGAGACACATTTTTTAAATCTATATTAAATAATTTTTTAATATTATACACGAATGTATGATGTTATAATGATTAATTAATTAATTTGTTTCTCTCACAAATAAGCAATCTTGTACAAGTATTATTTATTTAAATTGTTGAAAATGAATACAGTTAATATTAGTTTTAGATTTATATTAATACATGCAGAAATATTATATTTAACATGAAAATGGAAAAAAATTGAAACAAATAATTCGTATAAAATCTGACAAAACTCATCAACAAAACTTCATCCAGTTAAACAGAGTGTTTTAAAAAAGATTATAGCATTCCTTCGTTTGAACTGACTTAATATAAATACGTGCATGCAAAAAAAAAAATAAATCACAATGTTCAGTCTGCCCCATTTATCAATTATTTCTCTTGGGAAATAAAATATCCACAAATAAACAACAAAACTTAATACGCCACTAAACAGCAATAAAAAAGCCACTCATAAATAAAGAAAGATCCTTCCTTCAAAGAGGTGAATCAGCAATTTGAGTCTTTGTTGAATGTACTATGTGGAATAACTTTTAACTACAGAGAACTGCGTGATTTCCTCTGTCCCCAATTAAACACAAAAAGGACATCTTAAATCTCTCCAAAGCCACTCTTGGAACGGTGAATTTTTATTACATCTTAAACCCTCACCTTGCACAACACCATGTGTAGCAAAAAGTAAAAGAACATAAAAGAAATGTAAAGACAGAAAGAAAAAAAGAGCAGATAAAAAACAAATAAATGGCAAAAATTGCACTGCCTGAGCATGAATGGGGTGTTGAATGGGCGATAACCTGGATAATGAGGCAATTCCAATTCCTAAGATACACTTCCTCAAAGTAATTATTTCTTGCAAATGGGATCTGATTTGGAGAGGACGATTGGTTTGTGACACGTTTTACCCGATCTGTTTTGTTTCCCCGTGGGCTCTCGACTGTGACACGGGGGAGGCTCATTAAACAGGAATTGTATTCAAAGAGTTCGTTGGGTTCTTTTGTTCTCATCTAGACGTTGTCCTGACGTGAAGAAGTTCGAAAGAAAGAATTGTTTAGATCGATGAGTGCTTGTTTGCAAAATTGCCCAACTTTCGAAACATAAAAATTAAGCAACTTAGTACCTTCTAGTAAAAGATACTAAAAGGTATTAACTAGCTTAATTTTCGTGTGATCTCGTTATTCGAGATAGATTATTCAAAAATATTTTATAAAAATAATTTAGTATGCTTTGAACATTTCAAAACAAATCGCATTTAAATAAAAGAATTATGGCGAGAGTAATGTTGTTTATTATCCCTCTTGGATGATAGCAACATCTAGACTCATGTGGTCTCATAGAAGAAAAACTCATGTGGTCTCATGGAAAGAGAGAAAGGGGAGGGTTTGCTCCTGTTTTGATGGAGGTATTCAAGAATTCATTGGGTTCTTTTGTTCTAATCAAGCTAAGTTTGAGAGAAGAAAGAAAGAAAGAACAGTCTAGATCGATGAGTGCTTGTTTGCTAAATTGCCAAACTTTCGAAATGTGATCACATAAAAATTAAGCAACTTAATACCTCTTCACCTTTTAAAAAATCGATTACTCAAAAATATTTTTAAAAAAGTAATTTAAAATGTTCAACATTTCAAAGCAAATTTCATTTAAATAAAGCAAAAATTACGGTCCATTATTCCACTTGGTAGGCAACAACATCTAGACAAAGTACAAGAACTTATGTGGTTCAAGGAAGTAGGGAAAGGGGGCAGCTTCTGTTGTGATGGAGCAGAAGGGGGAGGTGCAGGATTGTCAGGCGCTTTTACGGTGCAGCGTTGCCAGCCGTACTCCCAAAGTGCTACAGTCATATCAAAACAGAACCAACTGATTAAAGCGGATTCCGAACCACTACAAACATCCATGGCCTCTCCGAGACTCAAACCCGAAACCTGAGGCACCTATCGCCCGAGTGCTGGCCGTCAGGTCTTTTGACTACTAATAAAATAAAAAAGCTACTATAAAATTTTATTACTTGGCTAGTAATAAAAATATAAATGTCAAAAAGAGTTTTTAATCTGATGTTTAATTTTTAAACTTGATTCTCTCAGTTTCTGCAATTGACCTTTCCTCCACGATTACTTTTGTTAAAGTTATCAAGATAGAGCTATAAAATTTTACGTGAATGTTTAACTTATGCACATTTATGTGATGAATATCAGTTATATTATTAAGACCACTATATTTAAATACATAGCATGAAAAATCCTAAAAATTTAATAATTTTAACTGTAATAAAGATATCGTATTATTATAGTTAAAATTGTGTCATTTCTTATCCCTCTTGATCGACAGCAACATCTAGATGAAGTTCATGGAACCGCGTGGTCTCATGAAAGCAGAGAAAAGGGAGGAGGCAGCTTCTGTTGTGATGGAGCACCTTTAGTAGTCTGACTTGACGCCTTGTCGAAGAAGGAGGGCAGTGCCTTCGGTAGACTTTCAGGGGGAACTAACACGTTAAAATCCATTTGCGCATCATATAAAGAGGAAACCCGGAATACTCCCACCAGGTAGTCCGACTCACGAGGCAAGATGCTGAACATCACAAAGGCCATCGAGTCTCTTCGTTTTTTGAAACAGTCTACAACAAAGCCTCCAACTGACTAAACCTCAACCCCTCATGCTCACCAGCGGTGCGAGTTGCCACTGAGCCACGAATCGGACGTTGAAATTGTTAAAATTTTTAATAAATATATGATAACTTTAAACTTTTAGTTTTGTAGAATAATTGTTATTTGGATTCTATTTTATGTAAGAATTTCAGTTGTACAAAATATCTTTCAAAATTTATATTACAGAAAAGAAAGTGTAAATGTGGTGAACTTTATTTATTATTTTGTACATATATATTATGTTATTTTAAAAATATATTGAATAAAATACAAAAAATTAATCTATTTCTTAAGGTTAATAACTTAATTATAAAAAATATCAAAATTTCTCTTAAAATGCGTATGATTTATGAGAAGACGTAAAAATAAATTGCAATGTGAATTTCCCCTAAATGTAATATATCCCCTTAAATGAATGAAAAATCACTTTTTAAAAAAAAATAATTTGTGGAGGATTTATTGAATGTTCTTGTTATATTTTTAGAAATATTATTTGACTTATTAAATAATTATTGTTGGGTAGATGGATTTATTATTCCTTTGATGGTTAGAGAGCTTGGTTTATTAAGAAAATGGGACGAACTCAGGAGAAGTCAATTCGAAATCAACAAGAAAATCAAACCGAAATTTCCTGTATTACAATGAAAAGGACCGCGATAGATCTGTAAACCTCAGAAAATTTCTATTCCTTTGAAGATGTTTTAAGATTGTAAACCATTTTCTTTTTAGATGCTACCGTTGACTATGTTCGTTACAAATTCCTGCTCAATGTAGTAAATTTTAAATAGAAAAATGTCTATAGAAACATGAAAATACAGAATCAGACACCAATTCATGATCTCAAGTCAAAGAATCAACATTAGAAAACAACAAAAATAAAAAATACAAACACTCAAATATTTACATTATTTAGCGAAAAGCAATTATAATTTTTTTTTTTAATTTCACTATATTCAGAAGTACATTTTCGTAAATTTACATCTTTAATTTAGAGTTCCATTTAAAATAAACTCAAATTTATTTCTAAAAATTAATGTTTAAAACACATAAAATCATTAACAAATATATTTCCAAATAATTAAAACTTTGCAATACTTCAAAGCATTGGAGTTTACTTAAATTTAGGTTAAACTGTGGGTCCGGTCTAATTAGCTCAAAGCGTGCCCAACATGACCAAAACCAAAGAGCGACAAACCAAACCAAATCAATTCTCAAATTTAGAAAATATTTTGTGAAAATTTAAACAAAAAAAAAATTTACTTAATTGACAGAGATTTTAAAAAAAAGCAATATTTACTTTAAAAAAATGTAAACTTAAATAAAAGTAATTTGTTTCCAAACAGAATTCCATGAATAAAAATCAAAAAAATAAACAATTGGATAAAACTTTTACATCAAAATATTTTTTTAAAAATGTATGGTAATAATACAAAACTATTTTATAAAAACAACAAGTTAAATACATAAAAAGAAAGCTTTTAATCTTATTATTTGAATTGAACTTTTCTCATCTCAATATTATCTTAAGGACATCTTGGCATTCATTTTTCATAATCAAGAAGCTTTATTTGTCTTATTGTTACTATCAGAAAATTTTATTTCTCATAACCTCTTTAGTGACCTCGTAATTGCATAGGCTAGAGCATTTCTCTGTAGGTCTACCTCTAATCTGTTCATAATTGAATGGAAATTACCATTAATGTTAAATTTATTTAAATTGCCGATTTTTAAAAATTATAATTATTATTATGGATGAGTTTTGAATGGTAACTATATTAAAAATGGTATAATTTTGTAAAGCTCTGTTATTTCTTTTGAGGGTTTATCAAATTATAAATTATAGTCAGTTGTAATATACTTAACTATATTAATATTGAATAACGTAATAGTCAAAAATCGTCCATCTTTGTTTATAGGAAAAATAAGAGTTTTGATTTTTTTATTGATTTAACAAGTTTCATTTCCTTTTAAAAATTTTAATAAAGTTCTAATTTCATTTTCTTACATTTTACAGTAGAGGACAAATTTTCTAAAGTTAGATTTTAGATTAAAGAAATTCTAGAGTTAGATTTATATAATAACTTATTCTTATTTAAAGAATAACTTGATGAATCTAATTGATTGTAAAAAATATATTAAAAAAAAAAAAAAAAAAAAAGATACACATTATAATAAAGAACTGGTTGTTTTCAAATGCCATGTTTTTTTATCTTACATCACTCATTGCTAGAACGGGTGATATACAGCAGATTCAATGATGGTCAATAGACTAAGCCTTGCCTATTCATTTACTTAAAAACAATAGCACTTTCTGGATTTGATGTATATGATTAAATACAATTATATTATCTAATATTAATCAAAATAATATTTCTAATTTAGAAACTAAAATAATACAATTTTATGTTATAAACATATATTCAAAGGGCGATATGTAATAGATTCAGTGGATGGTTAATATACTAAGCTTTACCTATTCATTCGCTTAAAAGAGTAGATCTTCCTAGATTTGATGTATATGATTAAATACAATTATGTTATCTAATCTTAATCGAGATAATCTTTCTAATTTAAAAGCTAAAATGATACAATTTTATATTATAAACATATGCCGATTATCAAGGGCAAACAAAAAAGTACAAGAAAAGAATATCCTATTAAAAACCAGGTTTTTTTATTTATTTGCATAACACGATTTATGATCGTGCAAGACTATCATTATATGAGTCATACATATTAATCTGATATTTACTTTTATATATTCATTCTAATTTTAATTAAAATCGTTAAAAAATATAATACATTTTATTCTATTAACTGGACATATTCTCAAATAGATCATTTCCGGACATCATAATAGGTATCAGAAATTGATTTACTTTTTTTGAATTATCCACTTGACTCTGAAAAGGGATATTGCAGCTCACATAGAAATTGCGAATATATTTCACCATTTTTGGAGAATATAAATGTAGTAACTGAGATTTTATTTAATTTAAATATAAAAGTTTTTCTTTGTTCGGTAAAGATGCAGACTATCCCCAACAAATTCTACTTACATATTTAAAATCCACTACCAATTGATTTCTGCAATTCTGATGCATATAACATGGTTTCGAAAATTGGAGAAGAATTCCTGAAGCTATTTGCATCATAAGCGGCTATATGGTCGAAATTTCCTGGCCATTATCACCAAAGCTCATATATGCGCGCTAATGCAAAGTGACGATTGCAAACGAATTAATGTATTTTCCTGATTAAAGCAATTTTAAAAAAATGTTAAAAATGGAAGGTTTGATTCAAATAGTAGTGAAGAAATAAATAGAGCTGCAAAATCAACCAATAATCAAAAATAGACAAACAAAAACATAGCATGATTCTTTTGAACTCTTACGCTATTTTCAAAACTATTCATAAATTTAGAGATTTCCGCGTCTTAAAGGAAAAATTAGCAGAAGAAATAATTGAAGAAAATAAACCAAAAATAAAAGCACCAGAAACAAGAGAAATTACACTATGTACATCATTGTCATCAATATTTACTGGCCAACATCTTCTAATGGCCATTGAAATAATTTCATCACGGAAATATAGATTATCATAAAATTTTTTATTAGTCTGAAATTATTTTATTAGTCTTTAAGTCTGCGTGGTTATATGTATTGAACATTTCAGGTACTATTCTACAATGAAAAACTATTAAATTAGAATTTCTCTAATTATTTCAAAGTATAATTTTATTGAACTAAATCAAATTATAAATTCTTCGTGTAAGCCTTTTTTTTTTTCATTTTGAAATATTTCCATCTTTGAAACACTTTCGTGATATTTGCCCTTTTTTCCAATTTTTCAAAAAGATGCAAATGGGTTAACGGATACTACAATATGTTTTATAAGTTACACAGACATTTATGTGAAAAAAATCGAATAAGGGTTCAAGAACCATCTTTTTCAATATTTTTAAACCAGAATGTTAATTGCCCAAGAAATGTGTATAATATTCTAAATCATTTTCACTTGAAAGATTAAATATTATATTTAAAGGCTTTCAATGTTTTCTACTTTCTGATGACTCTATAAAAATGATGACTTTACATTTTTAAATGTAAAGCCATCATTTTTATGACTCTACGTTTAAAAATGTAGAGTGATGCAAGATAGTTAATTTAAAAGATGGGTACATTTAAAAATATGGAATGATGCAAAATTTGGTAAAGATTTCATTGGCTTGCCAATTGTCCTGGCTTTATATGTACCATCCTCACTCTTTCAATTTTACACGTATAATACATATGCGGGTCAATTTCTTTCAAAGACATTACCAGGGTGCATCATAAGAACTGCATCATAAAAATTAATAAATGTGCATAAATTTATGTTTCACTTACTTAGTGGAGATTCACATCGATTTATCCGAGTTCTTTTACTTATATGAGCTAAATTAGGACCAGATTCACTCGGATAATTAATAATATACACCTATAAATTTCGTGTAACATGAATTCGTATTACAGGGAATATTTTTAAGAATCTAACAATTGTGTTACACAGATATTTTCCGTGTTATAGTTGGATTCACTCAAAGCTGAAACCTACGATCTTTTGAGAGAAAAATGCTTGATCTCTCACATCCAATAATTTAACACTCACATTGTCATAATCCCAACACGCGTGACCTACCCAGCGGTGATCCATCATAGCAGAGATGTGACAGTGTGACAACGAACAAGAGAAAAAAAGGAAAATAAAAAAAAAGGCAACAACGAACAATCGCATTTTTTACCTTTTCTTCGAAGAAAAGAAATCAATTTCGCGGCAACAAAGCGTGCTAAAAGTTGTCACTAGATTTTTTTTTTTCCGCCTGATGTTATGGGAGTTGAAGTGGTGCCGGAAAAGGTATTTTATCTCTTTAGATTGTGATGGATGATCGTGGCGTGATTAATAGGTGCTGTATTGGTGTGAAAAGTATAACAACAAGGCACTAAACCATAGGTTTTGTTGTTGTAATAAAAAATCACTTATGAGTTTTGAAAAACATATTTTTAAAAGTTGAAAGGATTTTTTCAAAATTCATTTATAAGCTTTTTTAAGCCTTTAACAATTTATCCTGAGTAGCACATAGCTGACATTTGTATGTTTTCAGAACATTACGAAACAACTCGTTTAAATAATAATTAAAGAACGACTATTTTGGACTGTCTTTATTATAAAATAAAACACGAATTCATTCATGATATCCTGCATCTGATGCATATTTTAAAAAGTTGGAAAGATTTTTTCAAAATTCATTTATGAGGTTTTTTAATACTTTAACAATATATCTTTTAGTATCGCATACCAGATATTTGTAAGTTTCAAGAACACTGCGAAATAACTCGTGCAATTATTAATTAATGAACAAATATTTTTGGACTGCCTTTTATTATTAAGACAAACACGAATTTATTCATGATGTCATACATCTGACAACGAATATTTTGAACTGCCTTTTATTATCAAGGCAAAATACGAATTCATTCATGATATCATGTATATATGGCAACGAATATTTTGGACTGCCTTATTATTAAAGCAAACACGAATTCATTCATGATATAGTACAAACAACGGGGACAAATTAAGGCAAACACGAATTCATTCATAATATCGTATACTAACAACGAATATTTTAGACTGCCTTTTATTATCAAATCAAACACGAATTCATTCATGATATAGTACACCTAACAACGAATATTTTGGACTGACTTTTATTAGGCAAACACGAATTCATTCATAATATACGACTAACAACGAATATTTGGACTGACTTTTATTAAGACAAACACGAATTCATTCATAATATCGTACAACTAACAACGAATATTTTGGACTGCCTTTTATTATTAAAGCAAACACGAATTCATTCATGATATAGTACACCTAACAACGAATATTTTGGACCGACTTTTATTAAGGCAAACACGAATTCATTCATAATATCGTACAAATAACAAAGAATATTTTGGACTGACTTCTATTGTTAAGGTAAAACACGAATTCATTCATGATATTGATTCATATCTGACAACAATGATGATTCTATCATAATTTCATGATTTGCAGATATTTGACACGATGGCCTTCAATATCAAAAGATGGACGAGGAGCTCCATGTTATTTATTGCTTTCATATATTGCTTTTTACATAATATGAACTTGCTTTTTCAATATGAATGAAAGTAAGAACATTTTTTAGCTATAATATCAACGATGAATCATATGGGGACATCAAATATCTAGAAGATTATATTTCTGATTCTAATGCACAATCGAAATAACTAAATTTATAAATATCTGAAAAATCAAAATATGCAATGATAAAAAATATGATAAGTTTTTTATTTCGTTTATGTTTAAATAAAACATAAAAACTTATCGCATTTCCATCAATGCCTATTTTCTATTTTATAAAAGTTATTTTTAAAAAACTGCATTTGAATGAAAAAAAACAATTTTTTTAAGAGATTAGTGATTAATATATAGAATTATATTGATGCTAATCAGAATAATCTGTAGCTAAATAAAATCAGAACCTAGCAAAATTTGATACGGAGACTTAATCTAAATGTGAAAGATTTCGGTGGAAAAAAAAAGTTTTAATCAAAGCCGATCTGAAGAAATACAATGCTTAAAGACTTATTTTGAACATATTAAGTAATATTGGCGCACCAAAGCTGAAACATTACCTCTAATTGGGAAGGTATATGACCATCAATCTTATGAAATAGAAACTTCTCCTACACTGCTGGTCAGGTGCACACCAAGGAGGATGGCGGGTTTGATTCCCTCCCTCCGCCATAATCCCATAGGTGAAATGTGTGCACGTGTTCAAACTTATGGGCGACACTTGCATACTTAATAATCAATTGTTTTTTGTTAAATATTTAGCGTATCAATAATTAAATGTTTTTATCATGTGTACCCATTGTGTCAATTTTATTACCGCGCCTGATTGCTTTGGTTCAGCAGGCATTTTTCTAGATTGCTTTGTTATAGTATCTCTAAATTTTGCGGCCTGATTAGCGTGGCCGCGCTCTGGCGCTCTGCACAACAGAGGTTTTCGGGTTCGAGTCCCGGGCTGTGCCATGGATGTTTGTAGTGGTTCGAGAATCCACTTTAAACCGTAGGTCCCGGTCCTAT